>JAOTOM010004204.1:0-240982 GCA_034440615.1 Ashinkailepas kermadecensis
GTACCTAGGCACCTGGCAGGTACCTAGGCACCCAGGTACGTACCTAGTTAATTCCAGGCATGTACCTAGGCACTGGGTTGCAGGCAACGGCACCTGGGCACATGTGAATTTTTTGTTTTATAGGGTGTTTTTGGTTGTTTTTTTATTTATCTTTGGATTACCATGTTTATGAATGTGATAAAGATGATGGGATTTATTTTCTGTGTGTGAATTTAAAAAAATTGAAACATTTCCCAACTAAAAAAATGTAAACCATCCGAACCTAGCCAAACCAGACACAT
Organism: Ashinkailepas kermadecensis; assembly: GCA_034440615.1. Classification (NCBI taxonomy): domain Eukaryota; kingdom Metazoa; phylum Arthropoda; class Thecostraca; family Neolepadidae; genus Ashinkailepas; species Ashinkailepas kermadecensis. The sequence continues at coordinate 282 of JAOTOM010004204.1, forward strand.
TTTTTGGCTTTATGGAGGAAATGCGTGTCAAAACTTTTCTTTCTACCATCTTATAGCACAATAATACCTGGAAAGTTTACAAAAAAGTAATGGGAAAACAAATAAAAAAATTGGGCCACAGAATTGGTTGGTGGTAGTATCAGACTCTCGATCCCAAGATTGTTGGTTCAAATCCTGCCACCCGCAGCATTACTGAATCCATAGGCAACCAATCACAGTGAGGGGCTGGAGATGCTATATGACCTAGTGGTTGAATGTGTTGTCAAAGAATCCAGGGCGCTGGGATGGCGCCAAATGACCGAGTAGTCGGCGCGCCCTTAAGCCCAAATAATCAGTCAATCAATCAAAGAATCCAGGGTTCTTTAAAAGGATTTTTTTTTCCCTTCAAACAGCTTGGGTTAAGCTAGCTGAGTTAGTTTTTTTTCATGTTGAGAATTACCAGAACATAAATTACTTGATTTTTTTTTCTCCAAAGTTTTGCTAGTTTGTTCTAGGTTAGGTTATGTCTCATTTGTGTTTTATTTGTTTAACATTTCTTTTTGCTAGGTTAGCTCACTCAACACCACTTTTTGGATTATTTTGCTAGCTACCTGAAAAGTAAGCATTTGCACAGAAGATAATTGGTCCTTAATTATTTATTATTTCATAAACATGCTATACCAAATAAAATTCCAAAAACGAAAAAATGACGCCTTATACTGCAAATTTACCTAGGCACCCGGGTAGGTTCCTAGGCACCCGGGTAGGTCCCTAGGCACCCGGGTAGATCCTAGGCAATACGTGTAAGTCCCTAGGCACCCTGGTATGTCCCTAGGCACCCGGGTAGGTATTTAGGCACTACCTAGGCACACAGGTATGTACCTAGGCACCCAGGTAGGTACCTAGGCACCCATGTACATACCTAGGCACCCAGGGACGTACCTAGGCACCCAGGTACATACCTAGACACCCAGGTAGGTACCTGGGTACCTGGGCACATGTGAATTTGTTTTATAGGGTGTTTTTGCTTGTTTTTTAATTTATCTTTGGATTACCATGTTTATGAAGGTGATAAAGATGATGGGATTTATATTTCTGTGTGAATTTTAAAAATGACACATTTCCCAACTTAAAAAATGTAAACCGACCTAACCTAGCCAAACCTGACACATTTGTTTGCTTTATGGAGCAAATGTGTATCAAAAAATATCTTCTTACCACCTTATAGCACAATAATACCTGAAAGTTTACAAAAAAAATAATGAAAAAATTGAAACCAAAATTTGGGCCACAGTAGCTCGGTTGGTAGAGTATCAGACTCTCGATCCCAAGATTGTTGGTTCAAATCTTGCCACCCGCAGCATTACTGAATCCATAGGCAACCAATCACAGTGAGAGGCTGGAGATGCTATATGACCTAATGGTTGAATGTGTTGTCAAAGAATCCAGGGTTCTTTAAAAAAGGATTTTTTTCTTTCAAACAGCTTGGGTTAAGCTAGGCTGAGTTAGTTTTTTTTTCATGTTGAGAATTACCAGAACATAAATTGCTTGATATTTTTTTTTTTTTTTTTGTTCTCCAAAGTTTCACTAGTTTGTTCTAGGTTAGGTTATGTTCCATTTGTGTTTTATTTGTTCAACATTTCTTTTTATGCTAGGTTACCTAACTCAATACCACTTTTTTGGATTATTTTGCTAGCAACCTGAAAAGTAAAGATTTGCACCGAAAATAATTGGTCCCACCATTTTAGCCACATTCATAAACATGGTATACCAAAGAAAAATTCCCAAAACTAAAAATGACGCCTTATACTGCAAATTTACCTAGGCACCTAGGTAGGTGCCTAGGTAAACTTGTCCAAAAAAGGAAAGTTGAAAAATTGTTAGCTCCACAAGTTTTATTTTGTTACCCTGTTCATGAATAACATTCATCAGACCAATTTTCAGGACATATCGTTTAATTTTAGGGGTCGCGTAAAAAGGTGTCCTTTTTCCGACAGAAGAGAACCTGAAGGGATGCTAATTTTTGTTCTTCTTTTGCATAGCATAGCTCCTATTTTCTATGAAAACAAAATAACCTTAATAAATAATAATGCTTCATCGTGCCAACTTGAATGACGAAATGAGGTGAGACTTCAACCTGTCCCTCTACAATTCAGCAACTACCCTCTTTCATCAGTCCCCCCTTGGTCGGAGCAGGGAGGCGGCGCCGGTGATTAGCCACGAGGCGGAGTAGGTATTGTTTCTGCTCTTCGTCCTTGGTCAGCGATGTGTTGAAGGTGTGGATGAGAGAAACAGCTCTTTCTGCTGCATCGTTAACGACATTCAAAGAACCCACAGACTTCTTCATCTCCAGGAACGTTGTGTTCGTCTCCCACTTTCTGGGGTCTTCCTTCAAGAAGGACGATTTTGCATTCTCCTTCCCCTGCTCAGCAATGACGTTAAACACCTTCAGCGTCCTCTTGGTCACGAACTCCTCCAGCCCAACTCCGATCTCTGGGACTCCTTGCAAGCGACGGGGGCACCCTGACTTCTTCTCCCGCTCAAGGTTGGTCACCATCTTGCGCTTCGTCACCACGTCCACCTACTTGTCGAAGAACGCCAGTCCAACCAGGTTCTCTGCCAGATACCAGAGATGGCGTGCAAAGGCGGTGATGGCAGCATCTGCGACCTCTTTGTCTGGGTATGCTCGAAGGGTTTGGAGGAATTCCAAATCGTTGCGGGGGGCCTGTATGCCAAGCAGAGCCTCGTTCCAGAACCGGACATAGACCAAGGCGACGAAAAGCGAGAGTGATCTGATGGCGCGCAATTCCTTGGCAGCGAGACGGAACTGGTCCCGAAAGAGGAAGATCTTCAAGATGAACAATCCCTTCTACATCCACCGCGCAGGCCTGGGGGCCGAAACTTGGCCCGCTGATCACCCCTTCCACCCAAGAAGAGGAGACTCAGGCTGAGGAACTCGGCGTAGTCTGCTCGCACTTGTTGTTCCTTCATAGCCTGCTGGATGTAGGAAACCATGTCAATGCGCTGCTCTTCCAATCTGTGCTCGCGGAACATCTCACCTGGGGCACCAACGTACATCTCTTGGTTGATTTTGGGCCAAAACATATGGAACCTCTTGAAGAGTCCAGCTTCAGGTCCTCCCGTTGGCCCGAATACTACCTTGAAGACACTGGAGAGGACGATCTCTAAGACATGATGACGACAAGCTATCCACACTAGTTCCCTCCAGAGTCCTTCTTCAATCAGCGTATAATCTCCACGGTGGAGACCCGTGTTGGAGGCAGTCGTATCGAAGACCAAACCTTGAATATGAGGACGGAGTGACCAACCGTCAAGAGTCGTCATGCATGCCGCTGCTTGTGCCTCCCCGTTCCCCTTTCCGTCTTCGGCACAGCCAATAATTTCTCGAAATCGCCCGGGCCAGTAACGAGCACGGCCACACGGTCCACCGTTCCCCCATCCCCAGTATGGTCTTGGAGAAGCTTGGCATCCCAGTGTAGGAGAAGTGGACCTTTGGGGGTGAAGTCTTTTCGATCCTGAGTGTCCGCTTGAAGCCGTGCCTGCCGCCTAGATCGCCTGACTGAGCTTCTGGAGAGGGGGTCAGATCTGAAAGATCATGGCCAAGGGCCCGTGCCACGGTTCCTGCCACGAACACGGCTCCACAGTCCAGAAGGTTGACTCGATCGAGGGCTGATGTGACAGCAGGGGAGGCGAAAATGTTCTTTGGTCGTTTGGGAGGAGCTGCAGACGCTGCCGAACAACTGGGAGTAAAAGTGAAGTCTTCGTTGTCCTCGGACTCGAGGTTGGAGGAGGACGTGGAAGACAGCTGAGCCGCCGCCACCGAGGATGAAGCTGCCTCAGCCTTTGCCTTCGACCTTCTCGCCTTCTCTTGTTCTTCCCGAAGTCCCTTCCGACTCTCCCTCCCCGCTGTCACGAGATCAGGGCCAGGCATGCTGCAGGAGGTGACGCCCTCACGTTGCATTTGGTAAAACACACGATCCTCTTCAACAGTCATCTGCGCCAGAGCATCACTGGCTCCGATGTCGAATAGGTCGCCGAGTGATGCGTGGAAAATCATCGCCTGTGTGTCACCTCGCTTTCGGCTCTTCTTGAGGTTCTGGTATTCCCGCATCAACTCTCCAACTTCCTCACACAGGAATGCAACCGCAGGGTAGGGATCCTTGCCCTCGTCCAGATGGCACAGCAGGCTTCACAGGTCTCCTTGAAGCTTTCCGGAAAAGGCAAGTTCTGCTTCGGGTGAAATAATTGTGACATGCGAAGTACGTCACCTCGCGTTGGAAGCCGTGCAGTTGAGAAAAACTAACGGGGACTCCATAATAACCACCATTCTGGTCCACTTCGCGTACTCGGTGCTGAGGAGGCCATCTGCAAAATAGAGAAACCAAAGATGAGATTTTGCGCGACCTTTAAATATGCATGAAATCGCCCAAAATTTGGCACACAATACAGGCACATATAGTGGAATAAAAATAAACTTGTGGAGTGGACTTCCTTGAAACTTTTAAAATTACCATGTATGTTTGGACGAGGCTAATATATATATATATATATATATATATATATATATATATATATATATATATATATATATATATATATATATATATATATATATATATATATATATATATATATATATATATATATATATATAATTCTCTGATTTCATTAGACACAGAGAAGTATCCTTTCACATCAATAATACTTATTTGTAGTTATTTTCACTGGTTTTTTGTAAATAACTTCAGTACCCCTCATTCTGTATTGACTCGCAGCTGATAATTTGACAATTGTAATGCTAAGCATGCATAATTATGCTGTGTTTTTACTCTCTACTTTGTGTCATGGCATAGTATTCACGAAGTATCGGAAGTATATGTATCGGATACATGTTTATATCATTTGTTCATAACTTGCATTTTAGTCATAAGACTCAAATGACTAAAGACTCAAATCACAAGACTAAAATGGCATGCCTTGCAAATGTTTGCTTTTGTGTTTTGTATTTCAAAGCAAACATAGGTGTAGCCACAGCACTCTGTTGGCTCAACAATTACTTTCAAGGGCATACACATTTTCTCATTGACATTAATTCCATGCAGATTTTCAACATTCTATTGTGCTCATTTCAACATCTCATACCTGGAAAAAAACATTGTTTTAACACCGATGGAGTTCCCTTGCCACTACTAAGTGGCGCGATTTGAAAGAAATGTCACTTCTGATGTGTGATTTCCAAACAACCACCAGAAAGATAATTTGCTGTGTCTATTTTATTTTAAGTCTGATATGGCATTTCAAGACATAATATTTTTCGGTTTGTATCGGATCCATTTTCAGAAACGGAAGTGGGGCACCTGTTTGTGACATATTGTGTCAGTATACTCCTGCTTCCTTGACTGTCCGCAGCGCGTCGCCTCAGCGCCAGAGAGGACGTCTCTCTTGGAGTAGCTAGACTGGCCACCATGCCGTGCAACCCTGTGCAGATTTGCCTCCTGTGGAGCAGCTGCGCCATATCCGTGCTGGTCCCAGTGCTGGTACCAGTACCAGTCGGCGTTTTGAATGTTCATGCTCTGTTGCAGGAGCCGCTGCCGACACGCCCGGCGGTCAAGCCCTCGTTGGTCAGCTGCCTGCAACGTCGCCTTCACGGCGCGATTGCACCGTTCTACTGCCCCAGATGCTGCCTGTTGGTAGCGTGGGGCCCGGATATGACTTACACCCACACTCTGCAGGTAATTTCTGAGAAAAATGTATATGTAGTACGTGCCGTTGTCGGACAGCAAGTCCCTGGGGTATACTTTGCGTGACGCCAAGACCTCGATACATTCAATACACACGTGACAGTTTGGCTCCGAGCGAAATCCAGCGTCTACCTACTTGGGAGAAGTCGGCTGCCAAGACCACGGCATATCGCTGAGCGTGGGCTGCATCCATAGGTCCAATAAAGCCCAGCCCTACCTTGTTCCAGGCTGCCGCTGGTAAAGACACTGAATGCATTGGAGTATGTCGAAGTACCGCCGTCTCATCCATACACAGTGGCGCAGACTTCACAGCTCTTTCCTCCACCATCTCGATCAATGCCAGACCACCAATATAGCTCCTGCAGGCGCTGCTTGCATCTGACGATGCTCTGGTGTCACTGATGTGCCGGGCTGGGCAGTCTGAGCGAAGCAGACTTTCTGGAACGATTAGGCAATCGCCGCGCACATCCATACCTCTGCACAGTGAGTTGATCCCTGAGGTGGAAGAATGGCTGAAGGTCAGGCGAGCAGTCGCTCGGCCTACGAGACCACGGGCGCGATACCTGATCACGCAACACGATCTTCACTTATAGCCGCCACCAACTCTTCATCGATTGCTGCCGGACGGTCTCTTACTGTAGCGATACATTTGTATTTGTCATTCCGGCAGTCGCGACAACCCATCTGCAGGACGTACACCTCCATTCACACACTAAACTGTGAACGAGTACTCCATGAGCCAGTCTGACCACTTTGTTATCCTCATGGCAGCTTGGGCGACACCCGGTGACATCAGCGGTGTCTGCAATGCCATATGGTCAAGTCGCAGACAACTGCTGATTCCAGAGATACTTCCTCCATTTCGCCACTGTCCACACAACCGCCAGCGCCTCTCTGTCATACTGCAGCGCCTCTGGGCTTGGTTTAGCGTACGCAACGTGAATGCTACCACCCTCTCTTCCTCTGAGTTAGGCTGAGACAGCACCCCACCCAGGCCCACATCGCTTGCATCCAAAGTTATGACTGTGGAAGCTGAGGGTCGTAAATGGTGACTCCGCGACTGCCTGGTACAGCACGTCTCCCTTTGAGCACTGCCGCGAGCTCCTCTATCCACTTGAACGGCATCGCCTCCTTCAGCAGCATCCTCCTCGGTGGCTCCATGAGGGTTGCTGTATCCAGGCACGAAACGAGAGCAGAAGCCCAACAGCCCAGTAGTGACTGGAGCTCTTTCGTCCTGACGCCTAATGTCCTAACGCCCTAGCCCGCTCTGGGCTCACCGAGACTCCGCCGAGGACACGGTAAACCCAAGGAAATTCGCAGCCGTCTGTCTCAGCGTGTATTTTCCATGTTTAGTGTTACCCTGTGTTCCCGCAGACGAGTTAGAAAATCTGCCAATCGCTCCTAGTCGCCGCACAGACGAGGACATTTCCCGGGTACCTGCACCTGCACTGCTTCAGAATGTCTTCCATCGCCTTCTGAATTGTCATCGGTAAGCCCTTGGTCCCATGCGGACAGCGACAACACAAAAACAGACCTTAGTGACATACAAACGTTGTTAATGGTTGTTACTCCGAGTGTAACTCCAGCTGGTGATTTGCAACTTTTGGGTCCAGACATGACAACACTGTTACTCCTTGCATCTGCTGAAACGTGTTCTGCTTCAGTTATAAATTATTCGCGAAATAGGGTGTAATATATCACTTACTGAACACTGAATCGACATCCTTCCGAAAGGGGACGAGTGGTATAGGGGTAAGATGCTCGTCTCACAATCGAAAGGTTGTGGGTTCGAGTCTCACCTGTCGCTACTCTCCGCCGGCGACCAATCGGCGTGAGAGATTGGCGACGCTACGTGACTCAACGGTTGATGTGTCGTAAAACCAATATGTGGGGGTGAAATCCAAAAGTCCAGAGCATTTCCCCCAAGGCAGCTTTTTAAGCAACCCTTAAGTCATTTTCGTATCATAATCGTACAAAGTAATTGTTCTAAGCCGACTTATTAGACGTAGAATAAGGCGCTGATCACGAATATGTCCCTAACTAAGGAATCATACAATAACTTTTTGAGATATGAGCATATTTACACTCTGATTTGGTCTAAAAACATCCGAGGCCCCGTAAAACCCGTAATACTTACGGCATGATGATAAATTATACATCATTAGATAGATCCCATCCAGGTCTATCTGGTGGATACGCGAAATATTAACTTCCTCTTCTAGTTATGGTATGGAACGGGGGGGAAGAAAAATTTGATTTTGAGAAAAAGTTTGAAAATTTTGAAAATGTTAAAAATCATTTTTGTAATGATAAGTCCTCTGGCAATTAGAAAACAGCAAAAAATGTTTCGAAAAACGTTTCTTAATGGTCGAAAATGAGTACTCAAAAACATATTTGTATTTTTCGAACTTTTTTTGGAACATTTTTGAACGTAATATAATTGTGGAAAGTAGCGCTCATAAATTGGCTACAGAACAGCTATCTCGGATTTTTGCTGAAGTGTACGAATGTTGACCTAGAAAGGGTCATATGCACCCATGTCATGGAGGAAAATGTCACGAAAACATAGGTTGACCTTTCGGCTCCTGTACCAGTGCTGACGCAGGCCAGGTCAAAGTTTCGCAAACGGTTAGATATACAATTGAATGGTACATCTTTGACTAATGCATTGTCTCCAACAAAAGATAAAATCTTAAAAGTTATTGAGAAAAAATCGAACATGCTTAAATATTTTTGGATTTTGGGGGGAAAATTTGAACTTTTTTGGCATACACTAGAGAAGTAAATGTGTTCAGAATTAAACTCCGGTCATCATATTAGAATTTCAGCACGCTGCTTTGGAAACGTTTTGCTCCGACTTAAGCTGACTTAGAGGAAAAAATATAAGTACAAAAAAGTTATTTTCGGAAAATTTCGAGATAGACATCAGTAGCGCCTCCTCCGTCTGAACACAGGCACCTAAAGATAATGCAGATTGGACACGAATTGAGCCGTCCAGCGCCGATCTACAAACTCGGAAAAAATTTCGGCCAAATCTGAGGTTTGAAAATTTCCAAGTTTTTCCAACTTTTTGTTTACATAATTTCCTAATACAAGTCAACTTATTCCGACGTAACTCGATGCGCTGAGCCCAGAAAACACGTTTATTTCACTCTAGCTCTGTAACTCCTTCTAACGCGAAGTGTCACAGCCATAATGTGCGGCAGTTTGTCCTTACATTCTCGAGTGGCCGTTCTCGAGTGGCTTGAAACTGGCTGATTGGGCTGTCAGTTGGCGAAGTGGAAAGCGGGAGAGAATGTGTTAATCCAGATTATGCTCTCGTTGCAAATACGATCCGTATTAATCCGTACAAATACGTTTGTATGGTTGTATTATAACATCATACGCCATGCCCAGGCGCAAACGGGCCGATCCTGTTCATATGAGCGTCGGCAGGATTTGGATACACGCTTGGACTTGACGGAAACAAAACTTATCGATAGGTTTGGATAGGTTTCGATAGGTTTGGATAGGTTTTGATAGGTGTGGATAGGTGTGGATAGGTTTGGATAGGTTTGAATAGGTTTGGATTCAGTTATAATTCGTTTTATGGTCTTCGACAAAACCATACGCCATGCTGCGGCGCAAACCGGCCGGTTCTGTTCATATAAGTGTTGACAGGATTTGTACACACGCTTGGATTTGACGGAAACAAGGGAGTTAGGAGAGAGTGGTAATCCAGATTATGCTCTCCTTGCTTACGGGTGTACGTTTTTATGGTTGTACGATAACTCTATACGCCATGCTGCGGCGCAAACCGGCCGATCCTGTTCATATAAGCGTTGACAGGATTTGTACACACGCTTGGAATTGACGGAATGATGGGATTCAGGAGAGACGGTTAATACAGATTATGCTCTCCATGGCAGTGACCGGTTCCGGGCCGCCTAAAAAGGTGTCTGAAGTGCCCAACCAATCCCACGGGTGACGTTAAGAGTCACTGCCAATAGGTTCAAGCGATAGCCTGCGCGAACCTCGCTTTGTTCGATATGTGCGATGAACACCGAACGCCACGCCGCGGCTAAGTCGGCAAGTCCTCGTTGATCGAGGATCCCTTATTCCATTTAACGTAAAATACTCAAGTCAAAGTGTATACTGATATATGGCTATAATTCAACACAATTATAGACGAATATCTGCATACATCACTCCGTTTATATTGGACGCAATATAAACGGAGTGTTTGAATGTTACTTTTATTAAGTTTTTATTGCCAAATCAATTAACGTCAGATGTGTCGCATATATCCCTCAGGTCACTGCTATTATGCCATTTTGAATAATGGCCATCATGCTTGTCGTAGCCTATAACTGTTGTTCATGTTCCGCTTGCTCTGTTTTGCACCCCGGCTATAAACGTATAAACGTATAAAGATCCAGTGATGTTCTCTGCATATTCTTGTTCTGGTATGAGAGAGAAGTCAAAATTTATACTGATATATGGCTATAATTCAAAACAATTCTAGACGAATATCTGCATACGTTGCTCCGTTTATATTGGACGCGATATAAACGGAGTGTTTGAATGTTACTTTTATAGTATTAAAATTTTGCCAAATCAATTAACGTCAGATGTGTCGCATGTATCCCTCAAGTCACTGTCATTACGCAATTTTGAATAATGCCCATCATGCTAGCCGTATCCTATAACTGTTGTGTGCATGTTGCGCTTGCTCTGTTTCTGAACCTTGTCTGTGCTCGTTTCAGTGGGGATCTGGGAGATAATGTAATCTCTCCCTGACAGCGACCGGTTCCGGGTCACCTTCATTCATGCCATCAGCAAAGGTGTCTAAAGTGCCCAACCGTTCCCCGGGTGACGCTAGGTGTCGCTGTCATAGGTTTCCTCACTTGATCCACATATTGATATTGATATCAAACTCTTGCTCGCTTTAATAAACCATGTAAATTTACTTAAATAATTCAAAAATATAGTTTATTTCAGAACTTGCAGCTTGCTACAAATTGGAGACGGCAAACATGGCCATCAGAGGTAGTCGGCAGATCCATGCTCACTGATGTTCAACTTATTTGTCCATGTCGTGTCATGTTGTATTCATGATCTGTTCTCTACATGTGCATTGTATGAAATACATAATCAGACGAAAGTGCTAAAGCACAAAAAACAATCTTTGCGTGTAAAGAAAGCATACGACCTTCAATATACCAGGAGGTGCTGAGTTGACATCAAAACAATATCGTACAAATCGCACGTCTAATCTAAGTAAGTTACCTCTAGACTCAGATATATTGGGATTGCTTGACAATGGCCCCAATTTTGCGTTAGCTCAAAAAGTAGATCGTAGCTGCTTGGAAAAGGCAGAATCAGGCGTAGAAAGGGCGATCTATGGTTTGCGGTGGAGGAATGTGAGGGAGACAAAACAGCAAACTGTACCTCAGGTACCGCGGGCAGGCTTATCACAAAGCACCTCTAGCACAGGTCATTCAAAGCTTCGCCCCATGTTTCCCGACACTCCTGCATACCAACCACCGAGAGCCACAACTCAATTAGAATCTGAGTTGAAAGATTTAAAAACAAAAGTTCTAAAAGCATATAGATATCACAACAAAGCATCGAACAAGAGGTCGGACAATTATGCGAAACAGAGGGAAGTACTTCGGGAAATGAAAAACAACGGTAATGTAATAGTAAAGCCGTCAGATAAATGCAACGGATTCGTCGTGCTAAACAAAACGGATTACATTGAAAAGGCCAGTAAAATAACAGACGATTATCAGAGCATTTCTTCTCAACCAAACCCTACCAAACGTCTCGAAATTGAAACATGTACTATTATCAAGGAAACTTTATCAGGGAAGTTACATAAAGACATAGTGTTATCTCTCCTTCCTCATTCCAGCCGCACAGCGGAATTATACGGGCTCCCCAAAAACCACAAACTAGAGGTTCCACTGCGCCCTCTAGTGTCGGCTAGTGGTGACCCCCTAGACAAGTTATCTTGGTTCTTGAGCAAGATTCTGGTCCAGATACTAGCGTTGGTTCCCGCCCATCTGACAAACACGGAGTCGTACCTACAGAGGGTGAAAGAAACGTTCCCTACCAAACTTCCGGAAGGCAGAATTGTTTTCACCATGGACGTGAAAAATCTATATGGCAGCATTCCGATAAAGGAGGGAATAGATGTTGTGATTCGTCTAATCGAGGACAATCTCGATGACATTTGTCTTTTCGGGATTGGGGTACAGGACTGTGTGAAATTACTAACACATATTTTCAGCAATAACCTGATACGTTTCGGTAACTCGCAACGTCGGCATCGAGCTATGTTTGTAATCCCAACTATGTTTACATGAGACTTCCATTTGTCGATGACCAACTATGTCGACAGGTAAACGCAGCCATCCGTTCGTGTCATCTAAACCATGTTAGGGTAGCCTGGACTAGCGGACCTACGCTGAAATCTTACCTGGTCCGATCAGCCCTGGAAATTCCGCCATGCCCTGCTGGTAGAAGAACGTGCCACACCTGTATCAACGGGCTCAAAGGTAGATGCACGCGAAAAAACGTAGTTTATAAAATAACGTGCAACCGCTGTCTTGGAATATTGTATGTCGGTGAAACCAAACGTAGTATCAGGGATAGGTACAATGACCACATGGGAGATGCTAGACTTCGGAGAGCATACACACCTTTAGGCGAACACATGATCGACAAACATTCTAACATGGAACACAGCGACACTAACACAAACTTCAAAGTAGAAATTCTAGCAACAGCCAGGGACAACGCTGATCTAAAGGTCCTCGAATCTCTACACATACGTAATCTACGGGCGCAACTAAACACGCAAACGACGTCTTGGTATATCACTTAAGTTACATAAACATAAATTATATTTTATGTATTACGGGTTATATTGGATCTATGTCTATATATGTGCGTGAGTGTATGTATCGAAATGTATGTGGACCATCGGCTCGGGCTTCCTCAGAGGATTCTATCTTGATATAGTTTGTTTCTGGTTTGGAGTTTCTTTAAGTGTCTGCACCACTGAGGAGGCTTTTCTGCATTCCACATGTCTTTTGCACGCTTTTTTTCTCGCGGGCTTTTTTTTCAATTGCTAAACTTGACATTTTTATATCACTCCTGACGATGGCCTGTTTTCTCTGTCTTCCACAGAAGACAGATCACCAAGAGTGATTATATCTCAAGTTTTGAGTCAGATAGTGGAAGCGACACGGCGTACGATCCCGGTCCGCGATGTGAGGCCGAAATGGTCGACTCCGATGAAGAATACACTGAGGGCATTGTTGCAGAGAGGCCCGAAAAGCGGCATAGGCCGTCTGCAAAAAGTGACGAAGAAAACCGCGACCAACCAGAGCAGGGAAGACAAGAACAAGGACAAGATCAACAAGAGCAAGAACAAGAACTGCAGGAACATGTCGAATCCCAAATAAATTACTGGGAACCAGAGCAGGGCTGGAGGAAACTTGACAGAGTTTGGTGTCCGTCCACAGGACTTGTGATCGTGCGTCGGCGAGTGCCGCGCCATTGCGAAGAGGTGTGCCGCGCATCGCAATGTCCGTTAACGAACATCAAGGATATAATAAGATATGCTAGAGATGACGTGGAAACCAGTTGCTTTTGCATGTGCGGCAAAGAAGTGGTTGGGGCCGACTCAGGAAAACTCAAGCTTGCCGTGCGGCAGCATGTTGCCCGCGCGAAAACTCATGCAAGCCTCGACCCAGACGGCCGGCGTCGGCTTCAAGTCGAGATCTTGGGGTCAGGCTATAAAAACGTCGCGACGTCACCTAACGCCGCGTCCAAGATGGCCCTTCCCCTCCTCGGGCACCGGCCAGATGTCATGGTGAGTGACTTTACCTTTTGTTGTGCTGCTTTGCGAAACACTACTAATAAATGAAACGTGTGTATGCTTATGTCTATGGATATATATATATATATATATATATATATATATATGTATATATATATATATATAGGTATATATATATGTTTATGTATGTATGTATATGTATGTATCGTGTATATTTCGCGTTCAAGGTTTATTCAGTAATATTTCATTCTATGTCCGCAGACTTCTGGGTTGCCTGGCAGCAGCAACGAGGCTGCCGTGCTACATACTTCCATCAAACATCTTGGCGCGTATTGCCGAGACTGGACATCAGCAGTACTGCTGGATACGGGCACGAAGAGCCGATCCAGCTACCGAAATGCCATCGCTGGCATATTGCGCAAAGCTGAAATTGAAGTGTCCGATTGGCGCTACGTCCTGTGCATGTCTGATCTGCTACTGAAAGTCAAACAGGTCATGGAAGAGACTATCAAGGAGCATCCGCCAAACGGGCAAATGATGGTGTGGGCCGTACGTTGCCTGACGAGCAACATCAGGGGCACGCTATTCTTCCACCACGACGGCCTTGCCACCACATGGGCAACCCTGTTGACATGCCTTGGTGACATGGCCAAAAAAGTGTTGCAGGATGGGCGGCATCATATTGCCGTACACCAGGCAACGAAAGTTGACGAACACAACGACGACATGCTAACGACCGAAGAAAGAACAAACATCCATGCAGCTGGATTAACATGGATGAAGACAGTTTCGATGGAACCCCTTCCAAATTCCCTCGAAGAAATGAAAATTCTGGCGGCCATATACCGCAAAGTCCTGTATGTGACCCTGGCAGTGCTCGCTGGGCACAGAACCGGTATTTGGCCGGCCTTGACGGTTCGTGAGTTTGATGGCCGCCGACATCACGAGAAGGAACAAGTGTTCACGCTAAAGCACGTGGGAGGGAAAAACTTGAAATGGGCAGGAAGTACCACGGTGGTAATGACCAATTCAGATGAAAGGGCCACGATGTACTTCGTGCGAAAACTGCTGCCCATCCTGACCAAGGAGAAGTATGCCGGCCTGTTGATGCCAGGCCTTCAGATGTACAAGTGCAAAGTGGAAGACGGGTTCCCGACGAACATAAATTATGCTAAAAGCATAAGGGGGAATGTTTCCCGAAGGTTCCACACAGTGAAAACGGCCGAATTGGCTGAAGCACACACAATTGATGCCCAGGAGGCGTCGGCCATCACCTTCTATAGACGACATAGTGCCGCCATAGCTCAGAAGGTATATGACACGCGGCGTCGCGACGACTGCGACGCCAAGGCGCAGTCGACATGCTTGAGAAACTGTGGCATTGAATTAACAGAATCGTCGCGCTCGCCGTCACCGCAGGCAGGATGCTCTTCGTGGATGCAGGCACCGACGCCGGCACCGACGCCGGCACCAACGCCGGCACCGACGCCGGTACCAACGCCGGCACCGACGCCGCCACCAACGCGGGCACCGACGACGAGCACAGATACCGCCGATACGATGACATCACAGGAGTCGTTGGTCGACAAAGCCGCCGCCGGTCCTAGCAAAAGGAAACTGGAAGAAGCAGAATATGTGGATGAGATAACTGGAATGCGTGTGACATTTCCACTGCTTAAATTCGTAAAGATACGTAAGGAAGAAACACGAGCACATGTGCGACGTGGCACTGCCTGGACGCCGGTCGAGCTGGCCGTCATGGATTTCATGATGGCGTGTGGTGTTGGCAATACCATGAAAGCCATGCAACAGTTCTTTCAAGCCCACGACATCGAATGGAACACCAGTCGCCATAGCATCGCCGCCGTGCGGATGAAGCTTATAGATCTGACCAAGATGTGACCATGAGAGCTACTGAGAGAAGTGTTCGTTTCACTAAGTGTTATAGAAAACCATATAAAACCATAAAACCATAAAACCAAGAAAAACACGCGAAGAAGAGTTAACGTTGCGAATCAGAGATGTATTAGATGCAAATAGGTAGGACCTCCTCGAAATGGCAGGACCTTGACGTGGTGAGGAGGCTTGGTGCTCTTGAAAAATAGAGCCGACGAACATTGCCAAAAAAATTACAGTGCCGCGCCATTGCGAAGAGGTGTGCCGCGCATCGCAATGTCCGTTAACGAACATCAAGGATATAATAACATATGCTAGAGATGACGTGGAAACCAGTTGCTTTTGCAAGTGTGGCAAATAAGTGGTTGGGGCCGACTCAGGAAAATTCAAGATTGCCGTGCGGCAGCATGTTGCCCGTGGGAAATCTCATGCAAGCCTCGGCCCAGACGGCCGGCGTCGGCTTCAAGTCGAGATCTTGGGGTCAGGCTATAAAAACGTCGCGACGTCACCTGACGCCGCGTTCAAGATGGCACTTCCCCTCCTCGGGCACCGGCCAGATGTCATGGTCAGTAACTTTACCTTTTGTTGTGCTGCTTTTCGAAACACTACTAATGAATTAAACATGTGTATGCTTATGTCTATGGATGTATATATATATATATATATATATATATATATATATATATATATATATATATATATATATATATATATATATATATATATATATATATATATATATATATATATATATATATATATATATATATATATATATATATATATATATATATATATATATATATATATATATATATATATATATATATATATATATTTATATATATATATATATATATATATATATATATATATATAAAGAGAGAGAGAAAAAAAAAAAATTTTTTTTTTTTTTAATATATATATGTGTCTATGTATGTATGTATATGTATGTATCGTGCATATTTCGCGTTCAAGGTTTGTTCAGTAATATTTCATTCTATGTCCGCAGACTTCTGGGTTGCCTGGCAGCAGCAACGAGGCTGCGGTGCTACATACTTCCATCAAACATCTTGGCGCGTGTTGCCGAGGCTGGACATCAGCAGTACTGCTGGATACGGGCACGAAGAGCCGATCCAGCTACCGAAATGCCATCGCTGGTATATTGCCCAAAGCTGAAATTGAAGTGCCCGATTGGCGCTACGTCCTGTGCAAGTCTGATCTGCTACTGAAAGTCAAACAGGTCATGGAAGAGACTATCAAGGAGCATCCGCCAAATGGGCAAATGATGGTGTGGGCCGTACGTTGCCTGACGAGCAACATCATGGGCACGCTATTCTTCCACCACGACGGCCTTGCCACCACATGGGCAACCCTGTTGACATGCCTTGGTGACATGGCCAAAAAAGTGTTGCTGGATGGGCGGCATCATATTGCCGTACACCAGGCAACGAAAGTTGACGAACACAACAAGGACGACATGCTAACGACCGAAGAAAAAACAAACATCCATGCAGCTGGATTAACATGGATGAAGACAGTTTCGATGGAACCCCTTCCAAATTCCATCGAAGAAATGAAAATTCTCGCGGCCATATACCGCAAAGTCCTGTATGTGACCCTGGCAGTGCTCGCTGGGCACAGAACCGGTATTTGGCCGGCCTTGACGGTTCGTGAGCTTGATGGCCGCCGACATCACGAGAAGGAACAAGTGTTCACGCTAAAGCACGTGGGAGGGAAAAACTTGAAATGGGCAGGAAGTACCACGGTGGTAATGACCAATTCAGAGGAAAGTGCCACGATGTACTTCGTGCGAAAACTGCTGCCCATCCTGACCAAGGAGAAGTATGCCGGCCTGTTGATGCCAGGCCTTCAGATGTACAAGTGCAAAGTGGAAGACGGTTCCCGACGAACAAAATTATGCTAAAAAAAAAAGGGGGAAGGTTCCCCGGAAGTTCCACACAATGAAAACGGCCATGGCTGAAACACACAAAAATAAAGCCCAGGAGGCCCCCGCCCCCCCCCTCTAAAAAAAAAAAAACCCCCCCCCAAAAAAAAAAGTAAAAACCCCCCCGCGCCCCCACCGCCCCGGCGCCGCCCACACGCCGAAATAAACAAAAAAACGGAAAAAAATAAAAAAAACCCCCCCCCCCCCCCCCCCCCGGAGGAGGTCTTCTTGGGGAAAACCACCCACCCCCCCCCCCCCCCCCCCACCAACCCCCCCCCCCCCCCCCAAACCACCCCCCCCACCCCCCCCCCAACCCCCCCCCCCCCCCCCCCCCCAAAAAAAACCCCCCCAAAAAAAAAAAAAAAAAAAACCGGCGGCCAAAAAAACCCCCCCCCCGCCAAAAAAAAAAAAAAAAGAAGCAGAATATGTGGATGAGATAACTGGAATGCGTGTGACATTTCCACTGCTTAAATTCGTAAAGATACGTAAGGAAGAAACACGAGCACATGTGCGAAGTGGCACTGCCTGGACGCCGGTCGAGCTGGCCGTCATGGATTTCATGATGGCGTGTGGTGTTGGCAATACCATGAAAGCCATGCAACAGTTCTTTCAAGCCCACGACATCGAATGGAACACCAGTCGCCATAGCATCGCCGCCGTGCGGATGAAGCTTATAGATCCGACCAAGATGTGACCATGAGAGCTACTGAGAGAAGTGTTCGCTTCACTAAGTGTTATAGAAAACCATATAAAACCATAAAACCATAAAACCAAGAAAAACACGCGAAGAAGAGTTAACATTCCGATGAGAGCTACCGAGCTACTGAGAGAAGTGTTAGTTCATACTAATTGTTATAGAAAACCATATAAAACCATAAAACCATAAAACCAAGAAAATCACGCGATGAAGAGTTAACGTTGCGAATCAGAGATGTATTAGATGCAAATAGGTAGGACCTCCTCGAAATGGCAGGACCTTGACGTGGTGAGGAGGCTTGATGCTCTTGAAAAATAGAGCCGACCAACACTGCCAAAAAAATTACAGTGCCGCGCCATTGCGAAGACGTGTGCCGCGCATCGCAATGTCCGTTAACGAACATCAAGGATATAATAACATATGCTAGAGATGACGTGGAAACCAGTTGCTTTTGCAAGTGCGCCAAAGAAGTGGTTGGGGCCGACTCAGAAAATTCAAGCTTGCCGTGCGGCAGCATGTTGCCCGTGCGAAAACTCATGCAAGCCTCGACCCAGACGGCCGGCGTCGGCTTCAAGTCGAGATCTTGGGGTCAGGCTATAAAAACGTCGCGACGTCACCTGACGCCGCGTCCAAGATGGCACTTCCCCTCCTCGGGCACCGGCCAGATGTCATGGTGAGTATCTTTACCTTTTGTTGTGCTGCTTTGCGAAACACTACTAATGAATTAAACGTGTGTATGCTTATGTCTAGGTGGATATATATATATATATATATATATATATATATATATATATATATATATATATATATATATATATATGTGTGTATGTATGTATGTATATGTATGTATCGTGCATATTTCGCGTTCAAGGTTTGTTCAGTAATATTTCATTCTATGTCCGCAGACTTCTGGGTTGCCTGGCAGCAGCAACGAGGCTGCGGTGCTACATACTTCCATCAAACATCTTGGCGCGTATTGCCGAGGCTGGACATCAGCAGTACTGCTGGATACGGGCACGAAGAGCCGATCCAGCTACCGAAATGCCATCGCTGGCATATTGCGCAAAGCTGAAATTGAAGTGCCCGATTGGCGCTACGTCCTGTGCAAGTCTGATCTGCTACTGAAAGTCAAACAGGTCATGGAAGAGACTATCAAGGAGCATCCGCCAAATGGGCAAATGATGGTGTGGGCCGTACGTTGCCTGACGAGCAACATCAGGGGCACGCAATTCTTCCACCACGACGGCCTTGCCACCACATGGGCAACCCTGTTGACATGCCTTGGTGACATGGCCAAAAAGGTGTTGCAGGATGGGCGGCATTATATTGCCGTACACCAGGCAACGAAAGTTGACGAACACAACAAGGACGACATGCTAACGACCGAAGAAAGAACAAACATCCATGCAGCTGGATTAACATGGATGAAGACAGTTTCGATGGAACCCCTTCCAAATTCCATCGAACAAATGAAAATTCTGGCGGCCAAATACCGCCAAGTCCTGTATGTGACCCTGGCAGTGCTCGCTGGGCACAGAACCGGTATTTGGCCGGCCTTGACGGTTCGTCAGCTTGATGGCCGCCGACATCACGAGAAGGAACAAGTGTTCACGCTAAAGCACGTGGGAGGGAAAAACTTGAAATGGGCAGGAAGTACCACGGTGATAATGACCAATTCAGATGAAAGGGCCACGATGTACTTCGTGCGAAAACTGCTGCCCATCCTGACCAAGGAGAAGTATGCCGGCCTGTTGATGCCAGGCCTTCAGATGTACAAGTGCAAAGTGGAAGACGTGTTCCCGACGAACATAAATTATGCTAAAAGCATAAGGGGGAATGTTTCCCGAAGGTTCCACACAGTGAAAACGGCCGAATTGGCTGAAGCACACACAATTGATGCCCAGGAGGCGGCGGCCATCACCTTCTATAGACGACATAGTGCCGCCATAGCTCAGAAGGTATATGACACGCGGCGTCGCGACGACTGCGACGCCAAGGCGCAGTCGACATTCTTGAGAAACTGTGGCATTGAATTAACAGAATCGTCGCGCTCGCCGTCACCGCAGGACGGATGCTCTTCGTGGATGCAAGCACCGACGCCGGCACCGACGCCGGCACCAACGCCGGCACCGACGCCGGTACCAACGCCGGCACCGACGCCGCCACCAACGCCGGCACCGACGCCGAGCACAGATACCGCCGATACGATGACATCACAGGAGTCGTCGGTCGACAAAGCCGCCGCCGGTCCTAGCAAAAGGAAACTGGAAGAAGCAGAATATGTGGATGAGATAACTGGAATGCGTGTGACATTTCCACTGCTTAAATTCGTAAAGATACGTAAGGAAGAAACACGAGTACATGTGCGAAGTGGCACTGCCTGGACGCCGGTCGAGCTGGCCGTCATGGATTTCATGATGGCGTGTGGTGTTGGCAATACCATGAAAGCCATGCAACAGTTCTTTCAAGCCCACGACATCGAATGGAACACCAGTCGCCATAGCATCGCCGCCGTGCGGATGAAGCTTATAGATCTGACCAAGATGTGACCATGAGAGCTACTGAGAGAAGTGTTCGTTTCTACTAAGTGTTATAGAAAACCATATAAAACCATAAAACCATAAAACCAAGAAAAACACGCGAAGAAGAGTTAACATTCCGAATGAGAGCTACTGAGCTACTGAGAGAAGTGTTAGTTCATACGAATTGTTATAGAAAACCATATAAAACCATAAAACCATAAAACCAAGAAAAACACGCGAAGAAGAGTTAACGTTGCGAATCAGAGATGTATTAGATGCAAATAGGTAGGACCTCCTCGAAATGGCAGGACCTTGACGTGGTGAGGAGGCTTGGTGCTCTTGAAAAATAGAGCCGACCAACACTGCCAAAAAAATTACAGTGCCGCGCCATTGCGAAGAGGTGTGCCGCGCATCGCAATGTCCGTTAACGAACATCAAGGATATAATAACATATGCTAGAGATGACGTGGAAACCAGTTGCTTTTGCAAGTGCGCCAAAGAAGTGGTTGGGGCCGACTCAGGAAAACTCAAGCTTGCCGTGCGGCAGCATGTTGCCCGTGCGAAATCTCATGCAAGCCTCGACCCAGACGGCCGGCGTCGGCTTCAAGTCGAGATCTTGGGGTCAGGCTATAAAAACGTCGCGACGTCACCTGACGCCGCGTTCAAGATGGCACTTCGCCTCCTCGGGCAACGGCCAGATGTCATGGTGAGTATCTTTACCTTTTGTTGTGCTGCTTTGCGAAACACTACTAATGAATTAAACATGTGTATGCTTATGTCTATGGATATATATATATATATATATATATATATATATATATATATATATATATATATATATATATATATTTTTATTATATATATTATATATATTAAAAAAAAATAATATATATATATGTGTGTATGTATGTATGTATATGTATGTATCGTGCATATTTCGCGTTTAAGGTTTGTTCAGTAATATTTCATTCTATGTCCGCAGACTTCTGGGTTGCCTGGCAGCAGCAACGAGGCTGCGGTGCTACATACTTCCATCAAACATCTTGGCGCGTGTTGCCGAGGCTGGACATCAGCAGTACTGCTGGATACGGGCACGAAGAGCCGATCCAGCTACCGAAATGCCATCACTGGCATATTGCCCAAAGCTGAACTTGAAGTGCCCGATTGGCGCTACGTCCTGTGCAAGTCTGATCTGCTACTGAAAGTCAAACAGGTCATGGAAGAGACTATCAAGGAGCATCCGCCAAATGGGCAAATGATGGTGTGGGCCGTACGTTGCCTGACGAGCAACATCATGGGCACGCTATTCTTCCACCACGACGGCCTTGCCACCACATGGGCAACCCTGTTGACATGCCTTGGTGACATGGCCAAAAAAGTGTTGCTGGATGGGCGGCATCATATTGCCGTACACCAGGCAACGAAAGTTGACGAACACAACAAGGACGACATGCTAACGACCGAAGAAAAAACAAACATCCATGCAGCTGGATTAACATGGATGAAGACAGTTTCGATGGAACCCCTTCCAAATTCCATCGAAGAAATGAAAATTCTGGCGGCCATATACCGCAAAGTCCTGTATGTGACCCTGGCAGTGCTCGCTGGGCACAGAACCGGTATATGGCCGGCCTTGACGGTTCGTGAGTTTGATGGCCGCCGACATCACGAGAAGGAACAAGTGTTCACGCTAAAGCACGTGGGAGGGAAAAACTTGAAATGGGCAGGAAGTACCACGGTGGTAATGACCAATTCAGAGGAAGAGTGCCACGATGTACTTCGTGCGAAAACTGCTACCCATCCTGACCAGAGAGAGGAGAAGTATGCCGGCCTGTTGATGCCAGGCCTTCAGATGTACAAGTGCAAAGTGGAAGACGTGTTCCCGACGAACATAAATTATGCTAAAAGCATAGGGGGGATTTTCCCCGAAGGTTCCACACAGTGAAAACGGCCGAATTGGCTGAAGCACACACAATTGATGCCCAGGAGGCGTCGGCCATCACCTTCTATAGACGACATAGTGCCGCCATAGCTCAGAAGGTATATGACACGCGGCGTCGCGACGGCCTGCGACGCCAAGGCGCAGTCGACATGCTTGAGCAACTGTGGCATTGAATTAACAGAATCGTCGCGCTCGCCGTCACCGCAGGCAGGATGCTCTTCGTGGATGCAAGCCCCGGACGCCGGCACCGACGCCGGCACCAACGCCGGCACCGACGCCGGTACCAACGCCGGCACCCACGCCGCCCCCCACCCCCCCCCCCCCCCCCCGCGCACAAATCCCCCCAATAAAACCACCACAAGAGGCGCGGCGGGCCAAAGCCCCCCCCCCCGTCCTAGCAAAAAGAAAATGGAAGAAGAAGAATATGTGGATGAGATAACTGGAATGCGTGTGACATTTCCACTGCTTAAATTCGTAAAGATACGTAAGGAAGAAACACGAGCACATGTGCGAAGTGGCACTGCCTGGACGCCGGTCGAGCTGGCCGTCATGGATTTCATGATGGCGTGTGGTGTTGGCAATACCATGAAAGCCATGCAACAGTTCTTTCAAGCCCACGACATCGAATGGAACACCACTCGCCATAGCATCGCCGCCGTGCGGATGAAGCTTATAGATCTGACCAAGATGTGACCATGAGAGCTACTGAGAGAAGTGTTCGTTTCACTAAGTGTTATAGAAAACCATATAAAACCATAAAACCATAAAACCAAGAAGAACACGCGAAGAAGAGTTAACGTTCCGAATCAGAGATGTATTAGATGCAAATAGGTAGGACCTCCTCGAAATGGCAGGACCTTGACGTGGTGAGGAGGCTTGGTGCTCTTGAAAAATAGAGCCGACGAACATTGCCAAAAAAATTACAGTGCCGCGCCATTGCGAAGAGGTGTGCCGCGCATCGCAATATCCGTTAACGAACATCAAGGATATAATAACATATGCTAGAGATGACGTGGAAACCAGTTGCTTTTGCAAGTGTGGCAAAGAAGTGGTTGGGGCCGACTCAGGAAAATTCAAGCTTGCCGTGCGGCAGCATGTTGCCCGTGGGAAATCTCATGCAAGCCTCGACCCAGACGGCCGGCGTCGGCTTCAAGTCGAGATCTTGGGGTCAGGCTATAAAAACGTCGCGACGTCACCTGACGCCGCGTTCAAGATGGCACTTCCCCTCCTCGGGCACCGGCCAGATGTCATGGTGAGTAACTTTACCTTTTGTTGTGCTGCTTTTCGAAACACTACTAATGAATTAAACATGTGTATGCTTATGTCTATGGATGTATATATATATATATATATATATATATATATATATATATTTATATATATATATATATATATATATATATATATATATATATATATATATATATATATATTTATATATATATATATATATATATATATATATATATATATATATATATATATATATATATATGTATATATATATATATATGTGTCTATGTATGTATGTATATGTATGTATCGTGCATATTTCGCGTTCAAGGTTTGTTCAGTAATATTTCATTCTATGTCCGCAGACTTCTGGGTTGCCTGGCAGCAGCAACGAGGCTGCGGTGCTACATACTTCCATCAAACATCTTGGCGCGTATTGCCGAGACTGGACATCAGCAGTACTGCTGGATACGGGCACGAAGAGCCGATCCAGCTACCGAAATGCCATCGCTGGCATATTCCCCAAAGCTGAAATTGAAGTGCCCGATTGGCGCTACGTCCTGTGCAAGTCTGATCTGCTACTGAAAGTCAAACAGGTCATGGAAGAGACTATCAAGGAGCATCCGCCAAATGGGCAAATGATGGTGTGGGCCGTACGTTGCCTGACGAGCAACATCATG
Source organism: Ashinkailepas kermadecensis (assembly GCA_034440615.1). Taxonomy (NCBI): domain Eukaryota; kingdom Metazoa; phylum Arthropoda; class Thecostraca; family Neolepadidae; genus Ashinkailepas; species Ashinkailepas kermadecensis. The sequence goes on from JAOTOM010004204.1 coordinate 24,772, forward strand.
GGCACGCTATTCTTCCACCACGACGGCCTTGCCACCACATGGGCAACCCTGTTGACATGCCTTGGTGACATGGCCAAAAAAGTGTTGCAGGATGGGCGGCGTCATATTGCCGTACACCAGGCAACGAAAGTTGACGAACACAACAAGGACGACATGCTAACGACCGAAGAAAAAACAAACATCCATGCAGCTGGATTAACATGGATGAAGACAGTTTCGATGGAACCCCTTCCAAATTCCATCGAAGAAATGAAAATTCTGGCGCCATATACCGCAAAGTCCTGTATGTGACCCTGGCAGTGCTCGCTGGGCACAGAACCGGTATATGGCCGGCCTTGACGGTTCGTGAGTTTGATGGCCGCCGACATCACGAGAAGGAACAAGTGTTCACGCTAAAGCACGTGGGAGGGAAAAATTTGAAATGGGCAGGAAGTACCACGGTGGTAATGACCAATTCAGATGAAAGGGCCACGATGTACTTCGTGCGAAAACTGCTGCACATCCTGACCAAGGAGAAGTATGCCGGCCTGTTGATGCCAGGCCTTCAGATGTACAAGTGCAAAGTGGAAGACGTGTTCCCGACGAACATAAATTATGCTAAAAGCATAAGGGGGAATGCTTCCCGCAGGTTCCACACAGTGAAAACGGCCGAATTGGCTAAAGCACACACAATTGATGCCCAGGAGGCGTCGGCCATCACCTTCTATAGACGACATAGTGCCGCCATAGCTCAGAAGGTATATGACACGCGGCGTCGCGACGACTGCGACGCCAAGGCGCAGTCGACATGCTTGAGCAACTGTGGCATTGAATTAACAGAATCGTCGCGCTCGCCGTCACCGCAGGCAGGATGCTCTTCGTGGATGCAAGCACCGACGCCGGCACCGACGCCGGCATCAACGCCTGCACCGACGCCGGTACCAACGCCGGCACCGACGACGCCACCAACGCCGGCACCGACGCCGAGCACAGATACCGCCGATACGATGACATCATAGGAGTCGTCGGTCGACAAAGCCGCCGCCGGTCCTAGCAAAAGGAAACTGGAAGAAGCAGAATATGTGGATGAGATAACTGGAATGCGTGTGACATTTCCACTGCTTAAATTCGTAAAGATACGTAAGGAAGAAACACGAGCACGTGTGCGAAGTGGCACTGCCTGGACGCCGGTCGAGCTGGCCGTCATGGATTTCATGATCGCGTGTGGTGTTGGCAATACCATGAAAGCCATGCAACAGTTCTTTCAAGCCAACGACATCGAATGGAACACCAGTCGCCATAGCATCGCCGCAGTGCGGGTGAAGCTTATAGATCTGACCAAGATGTGACCATGAGAGCTACTGAGAGAAGTGTTCGTTTCACTAAGTGTTATAGAAAACCATATAAAACCATAAAACCATAAAACCAAGAAAAACACGCGAAGAAGAGTTAACGTTCCGAATGAGAGCTACTGAGCTACTGAGAGAAGTGTTAGTTCATACTAATTGTTATAGAAAACCATATAAAACCATAAAACCATAAAACCAAGAAAAACACGCGAAGAACAGTTAACGTTGCGAATCAGAGATGTATTAGATGCAAATAGGTAGGACCTCCTCGAAATGGCAGGACCTTGACGTGGTGAGGAGGCTTGGTACTCTTGAAAAATAGAGCCGACGAACATTGCCAAAAAAATTACAGTGCCGCGCCATTGCGAAGAGGTGTGCCGCGCATCGCAATGTCCGTTAACGAACATCAAGGATATAATAACATATGCTAGAGATGACGTGGAAACCAGTTGCTTTTGCAAGTGTGGCAAAGAAGTGGTTGGGGCAGACTCAGGAAAATTCAAGCTTGCCGTGCGGCAGCATGTTGCCCGTGGGAAATCTCATGCAAGCCTCGACCCAGACGGCCGGCGTCGGCTTCAAGTCGAGATCTTGGGGTCAGGCTATAAAAACGTCGCGACGTCACCTGACGCCGCGTTCAAGATGGCACATCCCCTCCTCGGGCACCGGCCATACGTCATGGTGAGTAACTTTAACTTTTGTTGTGCTGCTTTTCGAAACACTACTGATGAATTAAACATGTGTATGCTTATGTCTATGGATATATATATATATATATATATATATATATATATATATATATATATATATATACATTCTGACTTCTGGGTTGCCTGGCAGCAGCAACGAGGCTGCGGTGCTACATACTTCCATCAAACATCTTGGCGCGTATTGCCGAGACTGGACATCAGCAGTACTGCTGGATACGGGCACGAAGAGCCGATCCAGCTACCGAAATGCCATCGCTGGCATATTGCCCAAAGCTGAAATTGAAGTGCCCGATTGGCGCTACGTCCTGTGCAAGTCTGATCTGCTACTGAAAGTCAAACAGGTCATGGAAGAGACTATCAAGGAGCATCCGCCAAATGGGCAAATGATGGTGTGGGCCGTACGTTGCCTGACGAGCAACATCAGGGGCACGCTATTCTTCCACCACGACTGCCTTGCCACCACATGGGCAACCATGTTGACATGCCTTGGTGACATGGCCAAAAAAGTGTTGCAGGATGGGCGGCATCATATTGCCGTACACCAGGCAACGAAAGTTGACGAACACAACAAGGACGACATGCTAACGACCGAAGAAAAAACAAACATCCATGCAGCTGGATTAACATGGATGAAGACAGTTTCGATGGAACCCCTTCCAAATTCCATCGAAGAAATGAAAATTCTGGCGGCCATCTACCGCGAAGTCCTGTATGTGACCATGGCAGTGCTCGCTGGGCACAGAACCGGTATATGGCCGGCCTTGACGGTTCGTGAGTTTGATGGCCGCCGACATCACGAGAAGGAACAAGTGTTCACGCTAAAGCACGTGGGAGGGAAAAATTTGAAATGGGCAGAAAGTACCACGGTGGTAATGACCAATTCAGATGAAAGGGCCACGATGTACTTCGTGCGAAAACTGCTGCCCATCCTGACCAAGGAGAAGTATGCCGGCCTGTTGATGCCAGGCCTTCAGATGTACAAGTGCAAAGTGGAAGACGTGTTCCCGACGAACATAAATTATGCTAAAAGCATAAGGGGGAATGTTTCCCGCAGGTTCCACACAGTGAAAACGGCCGAATTGGCTAAAGCACACACAATTGATGCCCAGGAGGCGTCGGCCATCACCTTCTATAGACGACATAGTGCCGCCATCGCTCAGAAGGTATATGACACGCGGCGTCGCGACGACTGCAACGCCAAGGCGCAGTCGACATGCTTGAGCAACTGTGGCATTGAATTAACAGAATCGTCGCGCTCGCCGTCACCGGAAATTCAGCCCTTGAAATTCCGCCATGCCCTGCTGGTAGAAGAACGTGCCACACCTGTATCAACGGGCTCAAAGGTAGATGCACGCGAAAAAAAAGTAGTTTTTAAAATAACGTGCAACCGCTGTCTTGGAATATTGTATGTCGGTGAAACCAAACGTAGTATCAGGGATAGGTACAATGACCACTTGGGAGATGCCAGACTTTGGAGAGCATACACACCTTTAGGCGAACACATGATCGACAAACATTCTAACATGGAACACAGCGACACTAACACAAACTTCAAAGTAGAAATTCTAGCAACAGCCAGGGACAACGCTGATCTAAAGGTCCTCGAATCTCTACACATACGTAATCTACGGGCGCAACTAAACACGCAAACGACGTCTTGGCATATCACTTAAGTTACATAAACATAAATTATATTTTATGTATTACGGGTTATATTGGATCTATGTCTATATATGTGCGTGAGTGTATGTATCGAAATGTATGTGGACCATCGGCTCGGGCTTCCTCAGAGGATTCTATCTTGACATAGTTTGTTTCTGGTTTGGAGTTTCTTTAAGTGTCTGTACCACTGAGGAGGCTTTTCTGCATTCCACATGTCTCTTGCACGCTTTTTTTCTCGCGGGCTTTTTTTTTCAATTGCTAAACTTGACATTTTTATATCACTCCTGACGATGGCCTGTTTTCTCTGTCTTCCACAGAAGACAGATCACCAAGAGTGATTATATCTCAAGTTTTGAGTCAGATAGTGGAAGCGACACGGCGTACGATCCCGGTCCGCGATGTGAGGCCGAAATGGTCGACTCCGATGAAGAATACACTGAGGGCATTGTTGCAGAGAGGCGCGAAAAGCGGCATAGGCCGTCTGCAAAAAGTGACGAAGAAAACCGCGACCAACCAGAGCAAGGAAGACAAGAACAAGGACAAGATCAACAAGAGCAAGAACAAGAACTGCAGGAAAATGTCGAATCCCAAATAAATTACTGGGAACCAGAGCAGGGCTGGAGGAAACTTGACAGAGTTTGGTGTCCGTCCACAGGACTTGTGATCGTGCGTCGGCGAGTGCCGCGCCATTGCGAAGAGGTGTGCCGCGCATCGCAATGTCCGTTAACGAACATCAAGGATATAATAAGATATGCTAGAGATGACGTGGAAACCAGTTGCTTTTGCAAGTGCGGAAAAGAAGTGGTTGGGGCCGACTCAGGAAAACTCAAGCTTGCCTTGCGGCAGCATGTTGCCCGTGGGAAATCTCATGCAAGCCTCGACCCAGACGGCCGGCGTCGGCTTCAAGTCGAGATCTTGGGGTTAGGCTATAAAAACGTCGCGACGTCACCTGACGCCGCGTTCAAGATGGCACTTCCCCTCCTCGGGCACCGGCCAGATGTCATGGTGAGTAACTTTACCTTTTGTTGTGCTGCTTTTCGAAACACTACTAATGAATTAAACATGTGTATGCTTATGTCTATGGATGTATATATATATATATATATATATATATATATATATATATATATATATATATATATATATATATATTATGTATGTATGTATATGTATGTATCGTGATATTTCGCGTTCAGGTTTTTCGTAATATTTCATTCTATGTGCAGACTTCTGGGTTGCCTGGCAGCAGCAACGAGGCTGCGGTGCTACATGCTTCCATCAAACATCTTGGCGCGTATTGCCGAGACTGGACATCAGCAGTACTGCTGGATACGGGCACAAAGAGCCGATCCAGCTACCGAAATGCCATCGCTGGCATATTGCCCAAAGCTGAAATTGAAGTGCCCGATTGGCGCTACGTCCTGTGCAAGTCTGATCTGCTACTGAAAGTCAAACAGGTCATGGAAGAGACTATCAAGGAGCATCCGCCAAATGGGCAAATGATGGTGTGGGCCGTACGTTGCCTGACGAGCAACATCAGGGGCACGCTATTCTTCCACCACGACGGCCTTGCCACCACATGGGCAACCCTGTTGACATGCCTTGGTGACGTGGCCAAAAAAGTGTTGCAGGATGGGCGGCATCATATTGCCGTACATCAGGCAACGAAAGTTGACGAACACAACAAGGACGACATGCTAACGACCGAAGAAAGAACAAACATCCATGCAGCTGGATTAACATGGATGAAGACAGTTTCGATGGAACCCCTTCCAAATTCCATCGAAGAAATGAAAATTCTGGCGGCCATATACCGCAAAGTCCTGTATGTGACCCTGGCAGTGCTCGCTGGGCACAGAACCGGTATTTGGCCGGCCTTGACGGTTCGTGAGTTTGATGGCCGCCGACATCACGAGAAGGAACAAGTGTTCACGCTAAAGCACGTGGGAGGGAAAAACTTGAAATGGGCAGGAAGTACCACGGTGGTAATGACCAATTCAGATGAAAGGGCCACGATGTACTTCGTGCGAAAACTGCTGCCCATCCTGACCAAGGAGAAGTATGCCGGCCTGTTGATGCCAGGCCTTCAGATGTACAAGTGCAAAGTGGAAGACGTGTTCCCGACGAACATAAATTATGCTAAAAGCATAAGGGGGAATGTTTCCCGAAGGTTCCACACAGTGAAAACGGCCGAATTGGCTGAAGCACACACAATTGATGCCCAGGAGGCGTCGGCCATCACCTTCTATAGACGACATAGTGCCGCCATAGCTCAGAAGGTATATGACACGCGGCGTCGCGACGACTGCGACGCCAAGGCGCAGTCGACATGCTTGAGCAACTGTGGCATTGAATTAACAGAATCGTCGCGCTCGCCGTCACCGCAGGCAGGATGCTCTTCGTGGATGCAAGCACCGACGCCGGCACCGACGCCGGCACCAACGCCGGCACCGACGCCGGTACCAACGCCGGCACCGACGCCGCCACCAACGCCGGCACCACCGCAACGTACCGCCGATACGATGACATCACAGGAGTCGTCGGTCGACAAAGCCGCCGCCGGTCCTAGCAAAAGGAAACTGGAAGAAGCAGAATATGTGGATGAGATAACTGGAATGCGTGTGACATTTCCACTGCTTAAATTCGTAAAGATACGTAAGGAAGAAACACGAGCACATGTGCGAAGTGGCACTGCCTGGACGCCGGTCGAGCTGGCCGTCATGGATTTCATGATGGCGTGTGGTGTTGGCAATACCATGAAAGCCATGCAACAGTTCTTTCAAGCCCACGACATCGAATGGAACACCAGTCGCCATAGCATCGCCGCCGTGCGGATGAAGCTTATAGATCTGACCAAGATGTGACCATGAGAGCTACTGAGAGAAGTGTTCGTTTCACTAAGTGTTATAGAAAACCATATAAAACCATAAAACCATAAAACCAAGAAAAACACGCGAAGAAGAGTTAACGTTCCGAATGAGAGCTACTGAGCTACTGAGAGAAATGTTAGTCCCTACTAATTGTTATAGAAAACCATATAAAACCATAAAACCATAAAACCAAGAAAAACACGCGAAGAAAGTTACGTTAACGTTGCGAATCAGGATTGAGTAGTAGAGGGAATTGGTGGCTTCTCCAAAAAGGACGACACCTTTTCCCAGAGTAGTGCCGCGCCATTGCGAAGAGGTGTGCCGCGCATCGCAATGTCCGTTAACGAACATCAAGGATATAATAAGATATGCTAGAGATGACGTGGAAACCAGTTGCTTTTGCAATTGCGGCAAAGAAGTGGTTGGGGCCGACTCAGGAAAACTCAAGCTTGCCGTGCGGCAGCATGTTGCCCGCGCGAAAACTCATGCAAGCCTCGACCCAGACGGCCGGCGTCGGCTTCAAGTCGAGATCTTGGGGTCAGGCTATAAAAACGTCGCGACGTCACCTGACGCCGCGTCCAAGATGGCCCTTCCCCTCCTCGGGCACCGGCCAGATGTCATGGTGAGTGACTTTACCTTTTGTTGTGCTGCTTTGCGAAACACTACTAATAAATGAAACGTGTGTATGCTTATGTCTATGGATATATATATATATATATATATATATATATATATATATATATATATATATATATATATATATATATATATATATATATATGTATATATATATATGTTTATGTATGTATGTATATGTATGTATCGTGTATATTTCGCGTTCAAGGTTTATTCAGTAATATTTCATTCTATGTCCGCAGACTTCTGGGTTGCCTGGCAGCAGCAACGAGGCTGCCGTGCTACATACTTCCATCAAACATCTTGGCGCGTATTGCCGAGACTGGACATCAGCAGTACTGCTGGATACGGGCACGAAGAGCCGATCCAGCTACCGAAATGCCATCGCTGGCATATTGCGCAAAGCTGAAATTGAAGTGCCCGATTGGCGCTACGTCCTGTGCAAGTCTGATCTGCTACTGAAAGTCAAACAGGTCATGGAAGAGACTATCAAGGAGCATCCGCCAAATGGGCAAATGATGGTGTGGGCCGTACGTTGTCTGACGAGCAACATCAGGGGCACGCTATTCTTCCACCACGACGGCCTTGCCACCACATGGGCAACCCTGTTGACATGCCTTGGTGACATGGCCAAAAAAGTGTTGCAGGATGGGCGGCATCATATTGCCGTACACCAGGCAACGAAAGTTGACGAACACAACAAGGACGACATGCTAACGACCGAAGAAAGAACAAACATCCATGCAGCTGGATTAACATGGATGAAGACAGTTTCGATGGAACCCCTTCCAAATTCCATCGAAGAAATGAAAATTCTGGCGGCCATATACCGCAAAGTCCTGTATGTGACCCTGGCAGTGCTCGCTGGGCACAGAACCGGTATTTGGCCGGCCTTGACGGTTCGTGAGTTTGATGGCCGCCGACATCACGAGAAGGAACAAGTGTTCACGCTAAAGCACGTGGGAGGGAAAAACTTGAAATGGGCAGGAAGTACCACGGTGGTAAGGACCAATTCAGATGAAAGGGCCACGATGTACTTCGTGCGAAAACTGCTGCCCATCCTGACCAAGGAGAAGTATGCCGGCCTGTTGATGCCAGGCCTTCAGATGTACAAGTGCAAAGTGGAAGACGTGTTCCCGACGAACATAAATTATGCTAAAAGCATAAGGGGGAATGTTTCCCGAAGGTTCCACACAGTGAAAACGGCCGAATTGGCTGAAGCACACACAATTGATGCCCAGGAGGCGTCGGCCATCACCTTCTATAGACGACATAGTGCCGCCATAGCTCAGAAGGTATATGACACGCGGCGTCGCGACGACTACGACGCCAAGGCGCAGTCGACATGCTTGAGCAACTGTGGCATTGAATTAACAGAATCGTCGCGCTCGCCGTCACCGCAGGCAGGATGCTCTTCGTGGATGCAAGCACCGACGCCGGCACCGACGCCGGCACCAACGCCGGCACCGACGCCGAGCACAGATACCGCCGATACGATGACATCACAGGAGTCGTCGGTCGACGAAGCCGCCGCCGGTCCTAGCAAAAGGAAACTGGAAGAAGCAGAATATATGGATGAGATAACTGGAATGCGTGTGGCATTTCCACTGCTTAAATTCGTAAAGAGACGTAAGGAAGAAACACGAGCACATGTGCGAAGTGGCAATGCCTGGACGCCGGTCGAGCTGGCCGTCATGGATTTCATGATGGCGTGTGGTGTTGGCAATACCATGAAAGCCATGGAACAGTTCTTTCAAGCCCACACATCGAATGGAACACCATTCGCCATAGCATCGCCGCAGTGCGGATGAAGCTTATAGATCTGACCAAGATGTGACCATGAGAGCTACTGAGAGAAGTGTTCGTTTCTACTAAGTGTTATAGAAAACCATATAAAACCATACAACCACAAAACCAAGAAAAACACGCGAAGAAGAGTTAACGTTCCGAATGAGAGCTACTGAGCTACTGAGAGAAGTGTTAGTCCATACTAATTGTTATAGAAAACGATATAAAACCGTAAAACCATAAAACCAAGAAAAACACGCGAAGAAGAGTTAACGTTGCGAATCAGAGATGTATTAGATGCAAATAGGTAGGACCTCCTCGAAATGGCAGGACCTTGACGTGGTGAGCAGGCTTGGTGCTCTTGAAAAATAGAGCCGACCAACACTGCCCAAAAAATTACCTATATATGGTTATATATTTATATATATATACATATATATATATATATATATATATATATATATATATATATATATATATAGATAGATGTGTCTCACATGAAAATGTTTGATATGGGCGGATGCACAATTGATGGGCGCTCCTTCTGGTCTGGTTTTCGATTACTTAAAATAATAATTTCAAGAAATAAAAGTAAAAAAACGAAAATAAAATTTTGAATGATGATTTTTCAAAATTAATATTGATTTTCGACACATAATACATTTGAAATGTGCTCAGAATTTACGATTCGATATCGTATTAGCATTTCAGAAACTTTGTTCAGTAATTTTTTTTGGGGGTTCAGTCAAATTTACACCCCCCTTTTGTATATGAAAAAAAAAATCTGAATATTTTTTAACCTATTTTCTGCACCTCTATAAGGGGCGTGCGTTGGACGGAAAATTAAATTTGGCGATGTGGGGGTGAAATCCAAAAGTCCAGAGCATTTCCCCCAAAGCAGCTTTTTAAGCAACCCTTAAGTCATTTTCGTATCATAATCGTACAAAGTAATTGTTCTAAGCCGACTTATGATACGTAGAATAAGGCGCTGATCACGAATATGCCCCTAACTAAGGAATCGTACGATAACATTTTGAGATAGGAGCATATTTACACTCGGATTTGGTCTAAAAACATCCCGTACTTCCGAGGCCCCGTAAATCTCGTAATACTAACGGCATGATGATACATTATACATCATTAGATAGATCCCGTCCAGGTCTATCTGGTGGAGACGCGAAATATTAATTTCCTCTTCTAGTTATGGTATAAAACGGGGGGGGATAATAATTTCATTTTGAAAAAAAATTGAAAATTTTGAAAATGTTAAAAATCATTTTTGTAATGACAAGTCCTCTGGCAATTAGAAAACAGCAAAAAAATGTTGCGAAAATCTTTTCTTAATGGTCGAAAATTAGTACTCAAAAAAAATATTTGTATTTTTCGAACTTTTTTTTAAACATTTTTGAACGTAATATAATAGCGGAAAGTAGCGCTCATGATTTGTCTACAGAACTGCTATCTCGGATTTTTGCTGAAACGCACGTATCTTGACCTAGGAAGGGTCATATGCACCCATGTCATGGAGGAAAATGTCACGAAAACATAGGTTTACCTTTCGGCTCCTGTACAAGTGGTGCCGAATGCCAGGTCAAAGTTTCACAATCCGTTGGATGCACAATTGAATGCTGCATATTGCACTAATGCATTGTCTCTAAAAAATATAAAACTTTACAAGTTATTAAGAAAAAATCGAACATGCTTAAATATTTTTGGATTTTGGGGGAAAAATTTGAACTTTTTTGGCGTACCGTAGAGAAGTAAATGTGTTCAGAATTGACCTCCGGTCATCGTATTATAATTTCAGGAAGCTGCTTTGGAACTTTTTGCTCCGACTTAAGCTAAGTTAAGGCAAAAATCTAAGTACAAAAAAGTTATTTTCGGAAAATTTCGCGATAGCCACCAGTAGTGCCTCTTCCGTCTGAACACAGGCACGTAAAGATAATGCAGATTGGACACGAATTGAGCCGTCCAGCGCCGATCTACAAACTCGGTAAAATGTAGTCCAAATCTGAGGTTTGAAAATTTCGAAGTTTTTCCAACTTTTTATTTACATAATTTCCTAATACAAGTCAACTTATTCGGACGTAACCCGATGCGCTGAGCCCAGAAAACACGTTTATTTCACTCTAGCTCTGTAACTCCTTCTAACGCTAAGTGTCACTGCCATAATGTGCGGCAGTTTGTTCTTACATTCTCGAGTTGCCGTTCTCGAGTGGCTTGAAACTGGCTGATTGGGCTGTCAGTTGGCGAAGTGGAAAGCGGGAGAGAATGTGTTAATCCAGATTATGCTCTCGTTGCAAATACGATCCGTATTAATCCGTACACATACGTTTGTATGGTTGTATTATAACATCATACGCCATGCCCAGGCGCAAACGGGCCGATCCTGTTCATATGAGCGTCGGCAGGATTTGGATACACGCTTGGACTTGACGGAAACAAAACTTATCGATAGGTTTGGATAGGTTTCGATAGGTTTGGATAGGTTTTGATAGGTGTGGATAGGTGTGGATAGGTTTGGATAGGTTTGAATAGGTTTGGATTCAGTTATCATTCGTGTTATGGTCTTCGACAAAACTATACGCCATGCTGCGGCGCAAACCGGCCGGTCCTGTTCATATAAGCGTCGACAGGATTTGTACACACGCTTGGATTTGACGGAACCAAGGGAGTTAGGAGAGACTGGTAATCCAGATTATGCTCTCCTTGCTTACGGGTGTACGTTTGTATGGTTGTACGATAACTCCATACGCCATGCTGCGGCGCAAACCGGCCGATCCTTTTCATATAAGCGTTGACAGGATTTGTACACACGCTTGGAATTGACGGAATGATGGGATTCAGGAGAGACGGTTAATACAGATTATGCTCTCCATGGCAGTGACCGGTTCCGGGCGGCCTAAAAAGGTGTCTGAAGTGCCCAACCAAACCCACGGGTGACGTTAAGAGTCACTGCCAATAGGTTCAAGCGGTAACCTGCGTGAACCTCGCTTTGTTCGGTATGTGCGATAAACACCGAACGCCACGCCGCGGCTAAGTCGGCAAGTCCTCGTTGATCGAGGATCCCTTATTCCATTTAACGTAAAATACTAAAGTCCAAGTGTATACTGATATATGGCTATAATTCAACACAATTATAGACGAATATCTGCATACATCACTCCGGTTATATTGGACGCATTATAAACGGAGTGTTTGAATGTTACTTTTATTAAGTTTTTATTGCCAAATCAATTAACGTCAGATGTGTCGCATATATCCCTCAGGTCACTGCCATTATGCCATTTTGAATAATGGCCATCATGCTTGTCGTAGCCTATAACTGTTGTTCATGTTCCGCTTGCTCTGTTTTGCACCCCGGCTATAAACGTATAAACGTATAAAGATCCATTGATGTTCTCTGCTTATTCTTGTTCTGGTATGAGAGAGAAGTCAAAATTTATACTGATATATGGCTATAATTCAACACAATTCTAGACGAATATCTGCATACGCTGCTCCGTTTATATTGGACGCAATATAAACGGAGTGTTTGAATGTTACTTTTATTGTATGAAAATTTTGCCAAGTCAATTAACGTCAGATGTGTTGCATATATCCCTCAAGTCACTGTCATTATGCAATTTTGAATAATGCCCATCATGCTAGCCGTATCCTATAACTGTTGTGTGCATGTTGCGCTTGCTCTGTTTCTGAACCTTGTGTGTGCTCGTTTCAGTGGGGATCTGGGAGATAATGTAATCTCTCCCTGACAGTGACCGGTTCCGGGCCACCTTCATTCATGCCATCAGCAAAGGTGTCTAAAGTGCCCAACCGATCCCCGGGTGACGCTAAGTGTCGCTGTCATAGGTTTCCTCACTTGATCCACATATTGATATTGATATCAAACTCTTGCTCGCTTTAATAAACCATGTAAATTTACTTAAATAATTCAAAAATATAGTTTACTTCAGAACTTGCATCTTGCTACAAAATGGAGCCGGCAAACATGGCCATCAGAGGTAGTCGGCAGATCCATGCTCACTGATGTTCAACATATTTGTCCATGTCGTGTCATGTTGTATTCATGATCTGTTCTCTACATGTGCATTGTATGAAATACATAATCAGACGAAAGTGCTAAAGCACAAAAACAAACTTTGCGTGTAAAGAAAGCATACGACCTTCAATATACCAGGAGGTGCTGAGTTGACATCAAAACAATATCGTACAAATCGCACGTCTAATCTAAGTAAGTTACCTCTAGACTCAGATATATTGGGATTGCTTGACAAAGGCCCCAATTTTGCGTTAGCTCAAAAAGTAGATCGTAGCTGCTTGGAAAAGGCAGAATCGGGCGTAGAAAGGGCGATCTATGGTTTGCGGTGGCGGAATGTGAGGGAGACAAAACAGCAAACTGTACCTCAGGTACCGCGGGCAGGCTTATCACAAAGCACCTCTAGCACAGGTCATTCAAAGCTTCGCCCCATGTCTCCCGACACTCCTGCATACCAATCACCGAGAGCCACAACTCAATTAGAATCTGAGTTGAAAGATTTAAAAACAAAAGTTATAAAAGCATATAAATATCACAACAAAGCATCGAACAAAAGGTCGGACAATTATGCGAAACAGAGGGAAGTACTTCGGGAAATGAAACACAACGATAATGTATAGGGTAGTTTTGTCCCTGGCCGTGGGAAGTTAGGGATAGACCAACGCTGCCGCTTTTTTGTACCCCAGAACAATAAGCCGACAGCTCACTTGTTAAAATCCCGTGATAAGTGAACGCCCGGGCTGGAAGCTTCCGCGGCCCGGTAACTACGTTGAGTCGCGACAGGCAAACGCCAGTCCGCTCCGAAATCGCAAAGACGAGCTGGCTCTACCTCGGTCTCCTGGGGTGTCTTCCTCTCCGAGTCCCGAGTCTCCTTTATTTCTTACGCACACACATATATATACACTTTGGCACTACCTACACAAATACATCCTCTTGGTATAACCCGCACTCTCATTGGTCGTCACGTGCCAACCCAAAAGTGAACCGGGCTGGGATTGGCTCGGTGGCCCAGCGGCCATCTTCCGGGGTCAGAGTTCGCGGTCGCGTGCACCGAGCGAGTGACGACATTGGTTATCTGCAGACGGAACTACCGTCGGAGCGTGGCGGTTGGCCTGGCAACCCGCAATGATTCATAGAGGCCCTCGGTCGATGGCGGCACATCACGCGGCTGACGGCGGGCCAGAGCCGGCGTCGGGACATACAAGGAGTGATTCGAACGGGGTGACATTCCCAGACAGGCTGTCATCGATACGCCCTTCCGAGGTTCGCGCCGCACGCGGTCTCGAGGTGCATTGTTGGGATTCCAGAGGCTTGCATGTTCGTGTTAACTTTAACATCGTTACAAATGTAATAGTAAAGCCGTCAGATAAATGCAAAGGATTCGTCGTGCTAAACAAAACGGATTACATTGAAAAGGCCAGTAAAATAACGGACGATTATCAGAGCATTTCTTTCCAACGAAACCCAACCAAACGTCTCGAAATTGAAACATGTACTATTATCAAGGAAACTTTATCAGGGAAGTTACATAAAGACATAGTGTTATCTCTCCTTCCTCATTTCAGCCGCACAGCGGAATTATACGGGCTCCCCAAAAACCACAAACTAGAGGTTCCACTGCGCCCTATAGTGTCGGCGAGTGGTGACCCCCTAGACAAGTTATCTTGGTTCTTGAGCAAGATTCTGGTCCAGATACTAGCGTTGGTTCCCGCCCATCTGACAAACACGGAGTCGTACCTACAGAGGGTGAAAGAAACGTTCCCTACCAAACTTCCGGAAGGCAGTATTGTTTTCACCATGGACGTGAAAAATATATATGGCAGCATTCCGATAAAGGAGGGAATAGATGCTGTGATTCGTCTAATCGAGGACAATCTGGATGACATTCGTCTTTTCGGGATTGGGGTACAGGACTGTGTGAAATTACTAACACATATTTTCAGCAATAACCTCATACGTTTCGGTAACTCCATGTACAAGCACACAAAAGGAGTGGCTATGGGTAACCGATGTGCACCTCCTTTAGCGATTGCTTTTATGCACCGCCTTGAGTCGATCTTCTTAGCTTCGTATGATTTGAAACCAGCTCTCTACATGAGGTATATAGACGATATTTTTGGTGTTTGAACACATGGCTTGGCCTCTCTGCTCGACTTCTTTGCAGAAATTAACCAACAACACTAGAACACACTGGTCATAGCAGTTCGATTCCTTTCCTTGATACGTTGTTTGTAGTTCAGGCTGATGGGAGCTACACCACCGAACTGTACTTTAAACCTATGGCAGCCCCCATCATCTTGCACTACGATTCGGCCTACCCGATGGCTACTAAAAAGGCCGTTTTAACATCCCAAATGAGGAGAGCAGCACGAGTCTCCTCCGATACTATTTCATGCGAGCGAAGCCTTGCGAAGGTGACAACTCTTTTCCTGGAAAACGGATACCTAGCACATCGGGTACACTCCGCCGCTCGTGTTGTTCACCCTCACAACAGGAGTAGGATAAGTGGGCAACGTCGGCATCGAGCGGGTAGTAATCCCAACTATGTTTACATGAGACTTCCATTTGTCGATGACCAACTATGTCGACAGGTAAACGCAGCCATCCGTTCGTATCATCTAAACCATGTTAGGGTAGCCTGGACTAGCGGACCTACGCTGAAATCTTACCTGGTCCGCTCAGCCCTGGAAATTCCGCCATGCCGTGCTGGTAGAAGAACGTGCCACACCTGTATCAACGGCCCAAAGGTAGATGCACGCGAAAAAACGTAGTTTATAAAATAACGTGCAACCGCTGTCTTGGAATATTTTATGTCGGTGAAACCAAACGTAGTATCAGGGATAGGTACAATGAGCACTTGGGAGATGCCAGACTTCGGAGAGCATACACACCTTTAGGCGAACACACAATATATATATATATATATATATATATATATATATATATATATATATATATATATATATATATATATATATATATATCCATAGACATAGGGATACACATGTTTAATTCATTAGTAGTGTTTCGAAAAGCAGCGCAACAAAAGGTATAGTTACTCACCATGACATCTGGCCGGTGCCCGAGGAGGGGAAGTGCCATCTTGAACGCGGCGTCAGGTGACGTCGCGACGTTTTTATAGCCTGACCCCAAGATCTCGACTTGAAGCCGACGCCGGCCGTCTGGGTCGAGGCTTGCATGAGATTTCCCACGGGCAACATGCTGCCGCACGGCAAGCTTCAGTTTTCCTGAGTCGGCCCCAACCACTTCTTTGCCACACTTGCAAAAGCAACTGGTTTCCACATCATCTCTAGCATACGTTATTATATCCTTGATGTTCGTTAACGGACATTGCGATGCGCGGCACACCTCTTCGCAATGGCGCGGCACTCGCCGACGCTCGATCACACATCCTGTGGACGGACACCAAACTCTGTCAAGTTTCCTCCAGCCCTGCTCTGGTTCCCAGTAATTTATTTGGGATTCGACATTTTCCTGCAGTTCTTGTTCTTGCTCTTGTTGATCTTGATCTTGTTCTTGTCTTCCTTGCTCTGGTTGGTCGCGGTTTTCTTCGTCACTTTTTGCAGACGGCTTATGCCGCTTTTCGGGTCTCTCTGCAACAATACCCTCAGTGTATTCTTCATCAGAGTCGACCATTTCGGCCTCACATCGCGGACCGGGATCGTACGCCGTGTCGCTTCCACTATCTGACTCAAAACTTGAGATATAATCACTCATGGTGATCTGTCTTCTGTGGAAGACCGAGAAAACTGGCCATCGTCAGGAGTGATATAAAAATGTCAAGTTCAGCGATTGAATAAAAAAAGCCCGCGAGAAAAAAAGCGTGCAAAAGACATGTGGAGTGCAGAAAAGCCTCCTCAGTGGTGCAGACACTTAAAGAAACTCCAAACCAGAAACAAACTATGTCAAGGTACAATCCTCTGAGGAAGCCCGAGCCGATGGTCCACATACATATCGATACATACACCCACGCACATATATAGACATAGATCCAATATAACGCGTAATACATACAATATAATTTATGTTTATGTAATTTAAGTGATATACCAAGACGTCGTTTGCGTGTTTAGTTGCGGCCTTAGATTACGTATGTGTAGAGAATCGAGGACCTTTAGATCAGCGTTGTCCCTGGCTGTTGCTAGAATTTCTACTTTGAAGTGTGTGTTAGTGTCGCTGTGTTCCATGTTAGAATGTTTGTCCGTCTTGGTATATATATATATATATATATATATATATATATATATATATATATATATATATATATATATATATATATATATATATATATATATATATATATATATATATATATATATATATATATAGATATATTTATATATATATATATATATATATATATATATATATATATATATATATATATCTTTATGTATATATATATATATATATATATATATATATATATATATATATATATATATATATATATCTATATATATATATATGTGTCTATGTATGTATGTATATGTATGCATCGTGCATATTTCGCGTTCAAGGTTTGTTCCGTAATATTTCATTCTATGTCCGCAGACTTCTGGGTTGCCTGGCAGCAGCAACGAGGCTGCGGTGCAACATACTTCCATCAAACATCTTGGCGCGTATTGCCGAGACTGGACATCAGCAGTACTGCTGGATACGGGCACGAAGAGCCGATCCAGCTACCGAAATGCCATCGCTGGCATATTGCGCAAAGCTGAAATTGAAGTGCCCGATTGGCGCTACGTCCTGTGCAAGTCTGATCTACTACTGAAAGTCAAACAGGTCATGGAAGAGACTATCAAGAAGCATCCGCCAAACGGGCAAATGATGGTGTGGGCCGTACGTTGCCTGACGAGCAACATCAGGGGCACGCTATTCTTCCACCACGACGGCCTTGCCACCACATGGGCAACCCTGTTGACATGCCTTGGTGATGTGGCCAAAAATGTGTTGCAGGATGGGCGGCACCATATTTCCGTGCACCAGGCAACGAAAGTTGACGAACACAACAAGGACGACATGCTAACGACCGAAGAAAGAACTAACATCCATGAAGCTGGATTAACATGGATGAAGACCGTTTCGATGGAACCACTTCCAAATTCAATCGAAGAGGTGAAAATTCTGGCGGCCAAATACCGCCAAGTCCTCTATTACGCTGTTTATGATGCAAATATAGGCTCGGTCCGGTACCGAACCGAGATGAGGCGACGCTAGGAACATGAAAAATAGGGTGCTGAGATAGTTAAAATAAAAACGGTTTAGCCTGATATAAGTGTTTTTTTCAAGTTTAAGTAGGCGCAAGAGACACATAGTTAACAATATTGTCCATTATCCTGCTAAAAACACAAATTTGTATCCGAAAATACCCATATTATAAACCGTATCCGCCTATGTTGCCAGATGCGTGGAAGCTTTTCTGTTATGCCATAGGATCCCCTCCAAGACTGGAGCCTATTTGTGTCTTCAGAGAGCCAAGTACTTTTCATAGTGATGGGTACAAATTTTTGACCAATCACAGACAAGCATTTCTGCAACAGCTCCTTTTATTGGTGACATTCCATCAAGCGTGTCAGCTGGTATGCCGGTGCAGAACTGGCGCTCTAACGACACGTCAGCGGCTGCTTATCGGTAAGTAAAAGGGAAATAAATAGATAATGTGATAAATTATGAAATTAAAGTCACATTATTCAGATAGAAATAGTCGGAAGCTATCTTTGCTTAACTCATGTCATAGGTGTTATTTCTTTTGGAACCTCTGGAGACTGCAAGAATGATGCAATTGTCTTCGTCAATGTGTTAGCATGGTAGTCCTAATGTGAATGCGACGTATGCATGCAATGGAAATGAATTTTCCCTCAGTAGTCCACTGACGAAAAACGTTTGTTATAAGTGAATGAACAGTTACGCAGCATTCAGGAAATTATTTCGGTGATCCAGCAATGCCAATATTGAGGACTTTCAAGACAATAGAGTAGGTAGGTACCTAGGAACAGAGTGGGAATTAGGGCACTTCTTAAGAGATTATATCTCTGAAAACATTTTTGCACTCCAGGTTCATACTAGATAGGATGGGCTTCACATGTAATCCAACACAAATGTGGGAACAAAGATATCAATAAAAACCAACACAGAATGATGCCCCCCAAAAAGGGTAAATATCAAGATCAAGGTAAAATGTGATTTTTTAAAATTCTTGTTGTTGTAATGGTATGCTTTCTGACATGATGAAGATGGTCATTTTTACAATGGTCACTCATTTTCACAGCAAATGATTACTTTTAAGTCAACTGTGGTCGATACAACTGATGACGTCATAGGCACAGGTCTGCAACTTATAGCCCTAATGCTTTGAGAAGGTTTGTCTATGGACTACTAAATAAATAAATCGGAATAAATAAAACAACCTAACCTAACCTAACCTAACCTAACAGGAAAACCAGTATACACAATATGCTATATTTGTAGTGATGATTTTGCTAGTGTATTTCTTTGCCAACTGAAAAGTAATCATTTGCGGAGAAAAGAAGTAGTCGCATCATCATTTCCACATTCAAATACCCCATATTAAAAAAAAATCCCAAAAGTCACATTTTACCTTAATCTTGATATATACCCCAAAAAGGTTATTCCACTTAAGTCACCACTCAAACTAACCACTTTCTGTAGCAGTCAGCAACCAAACTACAGCTTCACACACTCCTATCAATCTCAACCATTGGTATTGCAGACAACAATGCACCAACAACACTTGCAAGATGGTGAGCATGCACACTGAGTACAATGTTCTCTGGGTTTCAAGCTGCAACTCTGAAAACCTGTGTTCTTGCCACCCATATAGTGGGAAAATTTAACAGTTTCCAGAGACGTCCTACAGAGTCCTGGAGGCTGCCAATCAGAATTCGCTGTGTTAAAATTTTATGTTCGGATATCTGTCTGTCAGCCAATCAATGCAAGGTATTTTTTATATGACATCATAGCCATTAGCAACTTTGAACACATAGTCAACAATGGTATACTGTAAACAAAAGATATTGACTGATCCTTTGCTTTGTGCACCTTTATCACATCCAACTGGAGTGTGTGGTAGCAAAGTTGTGTTCATATTACATATAAAATTGGCTGAGTAGGTAGGTATGCACTCTAAGATGAGGGTGAAGTGTGAAGCATTTTTGTTTGTTTTTTTATATGGCTAGCCTTGTACTGAGACCAACAATGAAAGGAATGTGCATTGCTCCTGTGAGTTATGAGAGACAACAGTGCTATTTATCATGAGTTGCTGCCTGGTGGTGCCATCAATTATTCACTTCTTTGTTCCTATGTTTTGACATTTCATTTGACCAAAAATGAAAATGCATATTACTTATGCATATTATGTATGTACTGATTACATAGGTTTTTCTGGTTGGTTACTGGTGAACAGATTCCATGCATACAAAAATTATGTCCATGAAAATGTACTCCGGAAGAAGTTGGTATGCACTCTTACTCCCAACCCGGAAAGTAAGTTTCCCACTCCTGCCTAGGAAGGTGCGTAGGTATGTAGGTGGTCTGAGGTGATTGAAGAGGGGGTAATTGTACTGTGTTTACCAAATGCCAAAATTAACACTACTTATTCAAATGGTTCCTTTCTACGAAAATCCCCTAACCACTCACAAAGAACAAGTTTAAAACATAATTATGTTGTTATGGTGTGCCATATTTCAAACATGAGAATGTGGTGCAGGATTACTTCACTGTAGCTGTTGTGGCACAAGTTATTAGTAGCACTAAAAAATACAGGTGTGATTGAAATAAAATTATCTGAAGTCACTTCCTTATGGTTTTCATATGCTGACTGCTCTCGGAAACCTGAAAATGGTGCCTGTGAACTTTGCTAACTCCATAAACAAAGAAGTGGTATAACTATGTGATTGGACATTCATATTTTGGTAGAGAAAGGTCCATTGTTTATTAATACTGTCATCTTTTTGTTATTTGCATGCTGAATGTAACATGTCTGTAGGTGTTTGGAAATGGAACATGTTTGGATTTCCCCTACTTCACCTAGGTGGATATGGTAATCTTCAAGTATTACCCCTTGCACTTTATTTATATAACAATGTACCTAGGTCACAGACAGCTGACTGCCTGTCAGCTGTTCATGGCATCACTGAAAGTATGGGTAAAAACCTCCAGCTTGGTTCACTGAATGAACCCAGGAGCATTATATTAAGTCAGGTTATGTTATGTTCAGTTATTCTGCTGACTCCCCTTAATAAGTACCAGATCAACCCCTTCAAAATATCCATGGTGATCCCCAGGTTCATCCAGTGTCTTTGGCTGGAGGTTTTTCTCCATACTCGGAGTGATGTCACTAACTGCTGACTAGCAGTCAGCTGACATTGACTAAGTTTGTGGGGTAATATGTGAAGATTACGAGTAGGTACTATGCTCAAGTTAGTTTGAAATTCAGAATTCAGTATTGGAGGACTTGAGGCCATCCAAGGGGAAGAATCCTAGTCTATGAGTATACATCAGAAAAAAACATGAATGCTCATCCAGCTATCCTTTAGCATGCTATTTTTCCATATTGATATGATGCACATCAGGGTCTAGGAGAAAGAATAACTTGAAACGTGAATTTTAACATCATGCCTTTCACCATTTAAGGGGAATGCAGCATTTCTCTATAAATGCCAAGGCTATAGAATGAGGTTTATTTGTGAATAAAAACATATTAAAACATATAGGTTGCTGCTGCTGCCAAGTTCAGTTCTGTGTACCATGCAGTTTGGAATTTGGAAGGTGGCCAGCATCACTGCCCCCAATCAGACTCCGCTGACCACCCACAACCTGAAAGCAAGGAAATGTGCAAAGTCACCCACCTGCACCATGCTATGCCAATTATGTGTGTAGTGATGTCATATGTGCATTTTTTGTATTGATTTAATTTCAAAGGTGTGTATGTAGAAAAGGAGCTTGCCTTAAGCCTCTTGACTTTCTAACCTCTTACTTTTTGGCCGTATATTGGCATATTGGCTGTACTTCACAGTCTGGCCAATATGCAACTTTGATTAAGCAAGGTTATGCACCCATCATGACTGACCGAGGAAGCAAAGCATTTGCTCTGGTCAAAGGAGCAGGCATGTAAGAAAATAAAGTATATTAACTGTGAGGACAACCTAGAAGCATATAGAATTGGCTATTCTATTCTAGGTTTTCCTCAACAGTTAAGGTACTTTAATTTCTTGAATACCTGCTTCTTTGACCACAGCAAATACTTTGACCACACAAATGAAGTTATGTGTATTAGGCCAACTAGAAGACTAGCTGAAATTATATTGTATATATATATATATATATATATATATATATATATATATATATATATATATATATATATATATATATATACATACATACATACATACATACATACATACATACATATTACATATATACATATATATATATATATATATATATATATATATATATATATATATATATATATATATAGGGTAATGCTAAATGGATGTAAATCTGATTGGAAGGATGTTCTGAGTGGAGTACCACAGGGCTCTTCTAGGGCCACTTCTCTTTATCATCTCTGTGAATAACATTCACGTAGGGCTGAGGAATAGAGTGTTGAAGTTTGGTGATGACATCAAGCTGGTAGGAGTGGCAAACAGTTGTGATTAATCAATAAATATTCAACTAGACTTGGAGGACCTCGAAAGTGGGCTGATCAATAAAGTCATAAAGTGTTAAAGCTCAATAAGAGCCACAGGGGCCCCTCTGGGTTAAGCCTATCTAGAAAAGTTACTAGAAATGTACATACTCTCATCCCAATCAATCCCTTACCCCAAGTTCCTAGGAAGCTATACATCCCAGCCTATCTAGCACCATTCACTTGCTATTGCATAACACCCTCACAATTACAAGCTCCTCCCATCATGGTGCAGAAGAAACCAGTCCACTATTATCCCACACACCTATCAATGCCTATATACCCCAGCTATCCAGCCCTATTCCCCTGATCCCTCTCAACACATGTTGATTGAATGCCTTATCAATAATTTTCCAACTGCAACCATGCCTGCTTAAGGGGGTCTGTGCCGTGCACACTTACTTAACATAAATCTCACCCCACCCATCACAAATTATAAATCAAAAACAAGATTTTCCTGTCTACAAAATTTGTCCACCCTACTTTTAAATACATTCAATGAGGAACTCCCACAACATCAGCACGCAGCCCATTCCACTGATCAACAACCCTTTGACTGAAGACCGGTTGTTGCTTAACTGTCCTACACCTCAACTTGTCTAACCTGAATTGATGACCCCTGTGTGCTACTCTGAACTGAAGAGCACCATTTAAATTGACCTGATCTAGTCCTTTAACAATTGTGTATATTGGGCGCTGTATAACCTAGGCAGTTGATGCGCCCCTAAACCCCAATAACAACAACAATTGTGTACATTTCAATCATGTCCCCCCTTAATCTCCTATACTTGAGTGAGTACATATCTAATGCCACAAGCCTTTCTCCATATTCTAAGTTACCTATCCCACTGATGAGTCTAGTTGCTTTGCGCTGCACTCTTTCTAACTTATCTATATCTGTTTCTAGGTAGGGGCTCCAAGCTTGTACAGAATATTCCAAGTGGGGTCGCACATATGCTAAGTATAGTTTTTTTTTCATGACTTCCTTGCTCTTATATATCACACTTCTATTAACGAGTTCCAGCATTCTGAGTGCCCTGTTCCTAGCTGACCTACATTGTTTTTCTGCTTTCGGGTCTTTTGAAACCAACACACCTAAGTCCGTTTCCTCTTCAATAACATCCAGTTCCCTCCCTCCCATTGTATATCTGAAAGTCTCACCACCAGACCCCAGATGCATAACCTTACACTTTTCATAGTTGAAAGACATCTGCCATTGATCAGCCCACTTTTTTAGGTCCTCTAAGTTCTCCAATCAATGGCAGATGTCTTTCAACTATGACTGTGTAAGGTTATGCATCTGCGGTCATCTGCGGTCAAGAGGTGATATTTTAAGATATACAATGGGAGGGAGGGAACTGGATGTTATTGAAGAGCAAAGGGACTTAGGTGTGTTGGTTTCAAGATACCTTAAAGCAGAACAACAATGTAGCTGCGCTAGGAATATGGCACTCAGAATGCTGGGACTCATTACTAGAAGTGTGATATATAAGAGCAAAGAAGTCATGAAAAAAACTGTACTTAGCATATGTGCGACCCCACTTGGAATATTATGTGCAGGCATGGAGCCCCTACCTAGAAAAACATATAGACATGTTAGAAAGAGTGCAGCGCAAAGCAACTAGACTCATCAGTGGAATAGGTAACTTAGAATATGGAGAAAGACTTGTGGCATTGGATATGTACTCACTCAAGTATAGGACATTAAAGGTGGACATGATTTAAACGTACAAAATTGTTAAAGGACTAGATCAGGTCAATTTGAATGGTGCTCTTGAGTTTAGAGTATCACATAGGGGTCATCAATTCAGGTTAGACAAGTTGAGGTGTAGGACAGTTAAGCGACAGCAGCTCTTCAGTCAAAGGGTTGTTGATTAGTGGAATGGGCTGCCTGCTGATGTTGTGGGGAGTTCCTCATTGAATGTATTTAAAAGTAGGCTGGACACATTTTTTTATACATGAAAATCTTGTTTTTGAGTTATAATTTGTGATGGATGGGGTGAGATCTATGTTAAGTAAGTGTGCATGGCACAGACCCCTTTATGCAGGCATGGATGCAGGTGGAAAATTATTGATAAGGCATTCAATCCACATGTGTTAAGAGAGATCAGGGGAATAGGGCTGGATAGCTAGGGTGGATGGGTCTGTGGGATGTTCGAGGACTGGTTTCTTCAGGATGTGGGATGGTTGGGGTGGGTCTTTTTACCAGGCTTATGGTGTCTCCCATTTGCAGACTTAACTGGATGGGTCTTTGGTTCTCTTATTAAGTCTGAATGCTTTATAACTTTATATAGGGTGTACCTAGCAATGAATTCAGCACCTTTCTTTAGGATGTGATACTGATGAGATTGTCTATGGTAGCACAATGGGTATGATGGGAGGAGTTTGTAATTGTTGAGTGTGTTATGCAGTAGCAAGTGAATGGTGCTAGATAGGCTAGGATATATAGCTTTCTATGAACTTGCGATAAGGGATTGATTGGGGTCAGAGTATGTACATTTCTAGTACCTTTTCTAGATACGCTGAACCCAGATGGGCCCCTGTGGCTCTTATTAAGCCTTAACACTTTATAATTTTATATGTACATACATACATATATATATATATATATATAGGTATTTATATTTGTTCATGGTTTGGAGCCATATTATCTCAGGGAGATGTTTGAATTTAACAGAAAGGATGAAATTAAAGGTCATCAATTCAAAATTGAAGTGAGGATGGTGAGATGGTTGAGGAGCTGAGCAAGCAGTTTAAATCAGTGTTTATATTACCTCAGCTTCAGGTCCATGGTATTGCAGGTAGCATCCTAAAATGGATAGAGTTGTGGCTTTCAGATAGACAGCAGAGAGTGATGCTAAGTGGTACAAATTCATCATGACAAAATGTTCGTCAGTGGAGTCCCCAGGTGTTAGTACTGGGGCAACTATTGTTCATTATATTTGTAAATAACATTACAAGCAGCCTAAGCATTAAGGTTTTGAAATTTGTGGATGATTTGAAGGTCTTTAGGGCAATAACAGGACACCATGAGCAGGTCTCGCTGCAGAAAGACTTAGACGAACTTGTGAAGTGGTTCGAAAAATGGCAATTGAAATTTAGTTTTAATAAGTGCAAAATAATGCATGTAGGCAGGCAGCATATGAAGGCTCCATACTTGATGGGTGGCCAAGTACTATCCCTGACTCAGCAGGAAAAGGACTTAGGTGTTATTTTGATCACAAAATATGGGGCATCAGAACAGACCAAGGAAGCCAGGAAGAAGGCACTAAGAATGCTTGGGGAAATAAATAGGAATGTATCATACCAAAATGAGGAAGTCATCAGGAAGCTTTACTGTTCATATGTCAGGCCACATTTGGAATACTGTGTCCAAGCTTAGGCCCCTAGTTATGAAAAAATATTTTTGGCCTTTGGAAAGAGTACAGCAGGGGGCAACAAAAATGGTTAATGGTACAAGAAACTTGGCATATGAGTTAAGATTGAGGACATTTAAGGTTTTCACTTAGGTATAGAAGGCTGAGAGGAGGGAGGGAACTGGATGTTATTGAAGAGGAAAGGGACTTAGGTGTGTTGGTTTCAAAAGACATTAAAGCAGAAAAACAATGTATCTCAGCTAGGAACAGGGCACTCAGAATGCTGGGACTCATTACTAGAAGTGTGATATATAAGAGCAAGGAAGTCATGAAGAAAAAAACTGTATTTAGCATACATGCGACCCCACTTGGAATATTATGTACAAGATTGGAGCCCCTGCCTAGAAAAAGATATAGATAAGATAGCAAGAGTGCAGCGCAAAGCAACTAGACTCATCAGTGGAATAAGTAACTTAGAATATGGAGATAGGCTTGTGGCATTATATATGTACTCTCTCAAGTATAGGAGATTAAGGGGGGACATGATTTAAATGTACAAAATTGTTAGAGGACTAGATGAGGTCAATTTAAATGGTGCTCTTCAGTTTAGAGTAGCACACAGGGGTCATCAATTCAGGATAGACAAGTTGAGGTGTAGGACAGTTAAGCGACAGCAGGTCTTCAGTCAAAGGGTTGTTGATCAGTGGAATGGGCTGCCTGATGATGTTGTGGGGAGTTCCTCATTGACTATTCTAAAGTAGGGTGGACAAATGTTTTTTGACAGGAAAATCTTGTTTTTTAGTTCTAATTTGTGATGGATGGGGTGAGATTTATGTTAAGTAAGTGTGCACGGCACAGACCCCTTTAAGCAGGCATGGCTGCAGTTGGAAAATTATTGATAAGGCATTCAATCAACGTGTGTTGAGAGGCATCAGGGGAATAGGGCTGGATAGCTGGGGTAGATAGGCATTGATAGGCGTGTGGGATACTGGTGGACTGGTTTCTTCAGCACCACGATGGGAGGAGCTTGTAATTGTGAGGGAGTTATGCAATGGCAAGTGAATTGTGCTAGATAGGCTGGGATATATAGCTTCCTAAGAACTTGGGGTAAGGGATTGATTGGGATGAGAGTATGTACATTTCTAGTACCTTTTCTAGATAGGCTTAACCCAGATGGGCCCATGTGGCTCTTATTAAGCCTCAACACTTTATGACTTTATGAGAACACTGAAACCTGCTGCCAGAAACCATTGTCAGTAGCAGCACACTGAACATCTTTAAAAGCAGCATAGACACTCATTATAAGAATAGAGGGCTTGCTTTTCGGTATTCCAGGGAGGGCTGATCGACCGATTTGGTGGGCAACTGGTTCAGTGTGCAGAGTGCAGCCAAGAAGGGCCCTTGTGGCTCATAGTTGCAGTGATCTTTTTTATTTCTTTAGGCAGGCTTTCAAGTATTCTGAATTACCTGCAGGTTGGTGAAATGCAAATGTAGTGCCAGTTTCAAAAAGGAATGTGTGAAGTGTGCAGAAACCTACAGATTAGTCAGTTTCACCTGACTATTTTGCAACATACTATGAAAACTGGTCAAGGATAATGTTCACACTGATCTGATGACAGACATCAGACTCATTTGATCTGGGATGTCTTGTTCAACCCACCTTCTGGAGTTCATGGAGCATAAAGTCATAAAGTGCTTAGACTTAATAAGGGCCACAATGAATAACCTTCTTCCAGATTTGTTTAGACATTTAGCTTTGTCTCCCAATCCTGCTATGTTGAAATCCCCAACAAAACAGTTCTCTCCTGCACTCTCCTACCTATCTCTTCCTGCACCAACTTGTCAATGTTTTCATTCTGCTCTGAAGGCCTATAGAAGGCCCCAATCCTACATTTTGTTCCATTCTTCAGAATGATATCTAACCACAAAGATTCTACTTCTTCATTATGCGCACTATCCTCTATGGAATGACATTTCATTACATGCCTGGCATACAAAAGTATCCCTCCTCCTACCCTTGCCTGCCTTTGATAAGATGCATATTGTAGCCTGTAAATTCAAATTATGTCAAGTTGTCTCCCAAAATGCTTTCATTTACCCATGCCTCCATTATGCATACCAAATATAGCTTTTCAAACAACATATATACATGCAGTTCCCAAATTTTGTTCCTAACACTTCTGGCCTTGACATACAGACATGATAACTATTCCTTTCGTTGCTTGCAATATTTATCTTCATCAGCTGCATTACCCCATGACCTGCCTAGTTTCCCTGTTTCCTACTGAGATCCTCCTTACATCTATTGCTGAGCAATTCCACCCCTCTTGCTCCATGTAACCCATCTAATGCAAACATTTCAGTCCTCCCCCACAAATTCAAGAAGCTCACCCCAAGCTCCTTGCAAATCGTGGCCTTCACGTTGTCTCAAAGGCCCCTTGCGTCGGCCCAGTGGCTCCTCACGTCTGTCCAGGGGCCCTTCACGTTGGCACAGGGACCACTCACGTTGGCCCAGGGGGTCCTTGCGGGCCCCATGCACCTATGCCTTGAAGGGCCCTGCGGGCCCCTCAGACCCTCCTGGAAGGGCTACGCCACTGGGACTAGGTCACTTAGATTATGAAGAAATGCACTTGATATGTACTCACTTAGATATAGTAGACTATGTGGTGATATGATTTAAATGTATGTGATCACTAAAGGGTTAGATAATGTCAAACTGAATGATGCTCTTCTATTTAGGCTATCACACAGAAGTCCTTAATTCAGGTTGAAAAAATCAAACTATAGGACAGTTAAGAACCAACAGGTTTTCAGTCAAAGGGGGCTGATCAATGGAATAGGATGCCTGCTGATGTTGAGGGGAGTCCCTCATTAAATGCGTTTAAAATTAGGGTGAACATTTTTTTTGTGGGGGGGGGGTTGGAGAGTTGTTTTTTTAATCCTAATGAGTGGTTAATTCTTAAGATGTATGATAGTATGTGTGCACTGTGCAGACCCCTTCAAGGGGGCATGGCTGGAGTTCGATAACTATTGATGAGTCATGGGTGCGGAAGAATGGTGGTGGTGGTGTTTATTGGTTTGGTGTTCATTGGCTGCCCGACCGCCGCCAGGTTCCACTGCCGTCGGGGCCGGCCGCCACGCTTCCGCCGGGGCCGGCTGCCGCACCGCCGGCTGCCCCACCGCCGCGTGGGAGGCCGCGCTGCCAGCGTCCCGGCGCAGACTTTGCTGCAAGCTTTGAGCGTTACGTTGAGTTGCAGACGGAACACTTACCTCTTCTGATGAGGACCATGGAATCCATCGCGCAGTCCATCAGAGACTTTGCGGATATGATTGAGTGAGTGTGGAGTGATTGTAGATATTGTAATTATGTATCAACTGTCCCTGACAATACAGAAATGCATTTGTTTACAATGTATTGATGCAACCACGGCATACGTTCTCCCGTACCACAGCATACGGGCATAGCATACGTTCTCACATCATTTCGTACAGCGACATAACTTAGCTAAGCGAGCAGTATCTGTCTTAAGCAACTCTGAGATAACTAAGTATACTTAAATACTCATTTCTCCCGTCGGGATAATTGATAAGAAAACCACAACTGAACAAACAGGATTACATTTTGTCAAATACCAGAACGTTGGTGCAGATCATGGAATGCTCCAATTACTATATGCTGACATGGCTATGATCGATTGACGATTTGACCGGCCATGCAGAATGCTTCCTGAAGTTCATTTTTGGTCTGGCGGAACTGCATACCATGCTTGCACACAACATTGCCTCCCACAATCAGGCATGTGTAAAATACAAGGAAAGATAAATCTTGCTATACTAATTCATCAAACATTAGTGGTTTTGACACTGCATCGCGACTCGCAGCAATACTACGGTTACGACTGTACAGCAGTGCAATCGTACAGTACGGAAGTAGTGTCAATACACAGTAAAACGAATTTAGGTGCCCAGCAAAACGAATAGCCTACAAACCGACCACGACCTGTCAAATGTCACATCAGCTTACAAATTCACATACGGGGGACCAGAAATGGTCTGGAGGGTAATCCTTCATGGCACTGGTTGACCACGATCGTCTTCCGGTGCCCTTGCCTACATCCATGGGGGTGGGGGAACGCATCCGCTTCCAGCAAGTTCGCCTCATGCACCCAACGTGGCAGAACCGGCTCACGATGGGCCCGATAATGTTATGCATGAAAGCGCACGCAAACACCATGGATGGAATGAATATGAAGTGTTCAGATCTTTTGAGAAGGCGACGCCAGCGGGCCTTCAGGCGGCCGAATGCGTGCTTCACCACCACTCTTGCCGTTCCGAGACGTACGTTGTAGAACTCCTTCGCCTGGTCTATCTCCGAAGTACGATCAAATCGTCCGCTGTACGCCTTCGTCAACCATGGGAGAAGTGGATACGCCCCTTCGCCGGCGATCACCAGGGTAACCTGCCGTCCACCGATGCGTACAGAACCCTGTAACAAGTGCAACAAGTGATTCAATTGAATAATGCCTAGACGGTGATATTTCCTGATTTGACTGATCACAATTGAGGTTTTTCAAAAGAAGTTTGACATACTGTCATTTTTCAGTCAGGGTGAACATCACATATAAAGCATATAAATATCACATATAAGGAATGCAAAATTAATGAAACTTGACCTCTCCCTAGGATTTCTTAAAGACATGCGCATGGGATTGTATATGCAATGCTGTAGTCATGTATGTGCTCATTAGGGGACGAGGGGGCTGGGGGGAAAAGCTCCCCTCCCCAAAAAAAAAGGGGGGGGGGGGGGGCCTCCCCCCTCCCCCTCCCCCCCCCCCCCACCCCGGGGGGGGGGGGGGGGGGCAAAAAAAAAAAACCAAAAGGGGGGAAAAAAAAAAAAACTAACTAACTAACTATGTGCTCATTATATATTCATATAATTATATAATGATATGTAACATCAGACCATCAGAAACATTACTCAACAGTTGGCAGCAGCTCAGGATTCATCTGACAGCATCCATTGCTTGAAATGGAACAGTAAGATCTGGTGTCTTTTGTGCATGGTGCATAACCCATGGAATTATACACAGTGATTAATTATTTGTGAAATAGGGTTGAATATGCCACCTTCTGAATGTTGAACTTATATCCCTCACAACAAAGCACCAACATTATGCTTAATGATCAGTTGTCAAGATGTCTTCATATCTAACCTCTCGCATTATCTTGTTGATAAGCATCATGCTGATACCCACCATTGCAGATTGTGATGCATGGGCATATCTTAGCACAAATCCAGGTAGGAGGATTACATATGATGTGGTCTGTTAAACAATATCAATTGATAAGGATAGGTATTTTGAATCCTTACAACTAAAATAGTTACCCATAACTTAGTTATATCAGAACAAAGGAGAAGGGTGCTGAGTAGCTGTTGGATTAAATTGTGTTTGACTAACTTATGTTAAGGTTGACTAAGTTATGCTTAGGAACATTGTTTCCAATGCAAATTTTCACATCCAACTGCACTTATTTCAACATTGCACACACACACACACACATATATATATATATATATATATATATATATATATATATATATATATATATATACACAGACAGAGACAGACACAGGCAGACAGACACAGACCGACAGACAGACACAGGCAGACAGACACATACAGACGGACACAGAGAGACATACAGACACAGACAGACATACAGCCACAGACAGACATACACAGACAGACATAGACAGACACAGACAGACAGACACAGACAGACAGACATACACAGACAGATGGACACAGACAGACAGACACAGACAGACAGACACAGACAGACAAACACAGATGGACAGACAGTAGGATAGGATAGAAAGAACATAGGAGAACCCTTGGGTAATAGTGATCACAACATCATGCACTTCTCATTGTATGTTGGAAGTGGTGGAACCAATAAGACATAAAGTAATAAAGTGCTCAGGCTTAATAAGAGCCATAGGGGCCCATCTGGGTTAGGCCTATCTAGAAAAGGTACTAGAAATGCACATACTCTCACCCCAATCAATCTCTTACCCCAAGTTCCTAGGAAGCGATATATCCCAGCCTATCTAGCACCATTCACTTGCTATTGCATAACAACCTCACAATTGCAAGCTCCTCCCATCGTGGTGCTGAAGAAACCAGTCCACCAATATCCCACACACCTGTCAATGCCTATCTACCCTAGCTTCCAGCCCTATTCCCCTGATCCCTCTTAACACATGTGGATTGAATGCCTTATCAATTATTTTCCAACTGCAACCATGCCTGTTTAAAGGGGTCTGTGCCATGTACACTTACTTAACATAAATCTCACCCCATCCATCACAAATTAGAACTCAAAAACAAGATTTTCCTGTCTAAAAAATTTGTCCGCCCTACTTTTAAATACATTCAATGAGAAACTTCCCACAACATCAGCAGGCAGCCCATTCCACTGATCCTTTGACTGAAGACCTGTTGTTGCTTAACTGTCCTACACCTCAACTTGTCTAGCCTGAATTGTTGAACTTATATCCCTCACAACAAAGCACCAACATTATGCTTAATGATTAGATGTCAAGATGTCTTCATATCTAACCTCTCGCAGTATCTTGCTGATAAGCATCATGCTGATACCCACCATTGCAGATCGTGATGCATGGGCATATCTTAGCACAAATCCAGGTAGGAGGATTACATATGATGTGGTCTGTTAAACAATATCAATTGATAAGGATAGGTATTTTGAATTCTTATAACTAAAATAGTTACCCATAAATTAGTTATATCAGAACAAAGGAGAAGGGTGCTGAGTAGCTGTTGGATTAAATTGTGCTTGACTAACTTATGTTAAGGTTGACTAAGTTATGCTTAGGAACATTGTTTCCAATGCAAATTTGTACACCCTACTGCACATATTTCAACATTACACACACACACACATATATATATATATATATATATATATATATATATAGTATAGACAGACAGACAGACACAAACAGAGACAGACACAGGCAGACAGCCACAGACCGACAGACAGACACAGGCAGACAGACACATACAGACAAAGACAGACAGACATACAGACACAGACAGACAGAAACAGACAGACAGACAGACAGACACAGACAGACAGACATACACAGACAGATGGACACAGACAGACAGACAAACACAGATGGACAGACAAACACAGATGGACAGACAATAGGATAGGATAGAAGGAACATAGGAGAACCCTTGGGTAATAGTGATCACAACATCATGCACTTCTCATTGTATGTTGGAAGTAGTGGAACCAATAGGACATAAAGTCATAAAGTGTTAAGGCTTAATAAGAGCCATTGGGGCCCATCTGGGTTAGGCCTATCTTAGAGAAGGTACTAGAAATGCACATACTCTCACCCCAATCAATATCTTACCCCAAGTTCCTAGGAAGCTATATATCCCAGCCTATCTAGCACCATTCACTTGCTATTGCATAACACCCTCACAATTGCAAGCTCCTCCCATCGTGGTGCTGAAGAAACCAGTCCACCAATATCCCACACACCTGTCAATGCCTATCTACCCTAGCTTCCAGCCCTATTCCCCTGATCCCTCTTAACACATGTGGATTGAATGCCTTATCAATTATTTTCCAACTGCAACCATGCCTGTTTAAAGGGGTCTGTGCCATGCACACTTACTTAACATAAATCTCACCCCATCCATCACAAATTAGAACTCAAAAACAAGATATTC
Source organism: Ashinkailepas kermadecensis (assembly GCA_034440615.1). Classification (NCBI taxonomy): domain Eukaryota; kingdom Metazoa; phylum Arthropoda; class Thecostraca; family Neolepadidae; genus Ashinkailepas; species Ashinkailepas kermadecensis. The sequence continues at coordinate 58,666 of JAOTOM010004204.1, forward strand.
CTGTCTAAAAAATTTGTCCACCCTACTTTTAAATACATTCAATGAGAAACTTCCCACAACATCAGCAGGCAGCCCATTCCACTGATCCTTTGACTGAAGACCTGTTGTTGCTTAACTGTCCTACACCTCAACTTGTCTAGCCTGAATTGTTGAACTTATATCCCTCACAACAAAGCACAAACATTATGCTTAATGATTAGTTGTCAAGATGTCTTCATATCTAACCTCTCGCAGTATCTTGTTGATAAGCATCATGCTGATACCCACCATTGCAGATTGTGATGCATGGGCATATCTTAGCACAAATCCAGGTAGGAGGATTACATATGATGTGGTCTGTTAAACAATATCAATTGATAAGGATAGGTATTTTGAATCCTTATAACTAAAATAGTTACCCATAAATTAGTTATATCAGAACAAAGGAGAAGGGTGCTGAGTAGCTGTTGGATTAAATTATGTTTGACTAACTTATGTTAAGGTTGACTAAGTTATGCTTAGGAACATTGTTTCCAATGCAAATTTTTACATCCTACTTCACATATTTCAACATTACACACACACACACACATATATATATATATAATATAGACAGACAGACAGACAGAGACAGACACAGGCCGACAGCCACAGACCGACAGACAGACACAGGCAGACAGACACATACAGACAAACACAGACAGACAGACATACAGACACAGACAGACACAAACAGACAGACATACACAGACAGACACAGACAGCCAGACATACACAGACAGATGGACACAGACAGACAGACACAGACAGACAGACAAACACAGATGGACAGACAAACGCAGATGGACAGACAATAGGATAGGATAGAAGGAACATAGGAGAACCCTTGGGTAATAGTGATCACAACATCATGCACTTCTCATTGTATGTTGGAAGTGGTGGAACCAATAGGACATAAAGTCATAAAGTGTTAAGGCTTAATAAGAGCCATAGGGGCCCATCTGGGTTAGGACTATCTAGAGAAGGTACTAGAAATGCACATACTCTCACCCCAATCAATCCCTTACCCCAAGTTCCTAGGAAGCTATATATCCCAGCCTATCTAGCACCATTCACTTGCTATTGCATAACACCCTCACAATTGCAAGCTCCTCCCATCATGGTGCTGAAGAAACCAGTCCACCAATATCCCACACACCTGTCAATGCCTATCTACCCTAGCATCCAGCCCTATTCCCCTGATCCCTCTTTGCACATGTGGATTGAACGCCCACCACTGGGGTCAAGTGGTGGGCGTTCAATCCCGGTCGGGGCGGTGAGTCTCTCTCTCCCGGCCGGGCGAAGGCGCCGCCCGCCCCGTATAGCTCCGTGGACGGCTGGCGTCCTCCCGTCCGCGGGACCCAGGCGTCCCCCGGTAGGGCCCTCTGCGGTGGGTCGTCCGCGGGGCCGAAACACACACATACTTTATGGCAAACACAAACACAAAAACAACTCTCCTGTTCCCTCTGGTGGGGGACAGACCAGTCGACATACCAGTCTTCCCACGCCCCGCATTCTCATCATCAAGTCGGTAGAAGAAGGCAGAAGTCTGTCATCGCTTACACCATTTCAAAGAAAAGAGGCGTGCGACAGGATGGGGGTGGTACCAAGGCGATATATACCGGTGGTACTGAGGTGCCAAAAACTTAGAGACGGTGGCCTGGAGGTGGAATTTAAAAGTACAGATGACGCAAGGAAGGCGATGGAAGCAACATAATTAATATACACTGTACGAAATGAAAGTAGTAGGCGAACAGTCACCCTAAATATTCGAGTTCTTCCACACCATACGAAAAATTACTCTAAGGGCGTCATCAACTGCTATGACCTCAGAGATGTGTCGGAAGCTGACGTTGTGGATGGCTTGGCAGAATGGGGAGTGGTAGAGGCGCGAAGGATGACGATTAGGAAAGGGTAAGAAACTCAACGAACAGATAACTTCATACTAACATTTCGAACGACGGATCTCCCAGAGTTCATCAACGTTGGATACGTCCGTGTAAAGGTCCGTGTATTTGTCCCTAACCCTATGCGATGTTTCCGGTATTCTCGTTTTGGACACACTTCTCAGCATTGCAGAAATCGTGAAATATGTGGAAGATGTGGTTCAACGGAGCATGTCCGAGATAAATGCGAAGCAGAGAGCCCAAACTGTTCCAATTGTGGCCCAAACCAAAAACCCCACACTGCTTATGACCGTGCTTGTCCTATTTTTCTGAAGGAGAAAGAGATAGTTGCGATTAAATTTTCCAGAAAAATCACATTTAGGGAGGCTCGTGAGTTGTACGAGGCAGCTCACCCAAGGGTGTCGTACGCAGCAAAGGCACAATCGATCTCTACAACCGCACAACAGACTCTCAGGAAATCCATGGCAGGCCCTGAACACACACAGCCCGACATGGCATCTGAGCTCATAGCTCAGCTGATGACCCTGCTGCGATCTTTTGGGGTGCCCCTGTCGTCGCCTCAAGGGCAGCCAACCCGACATGACAATGAGGCGACCGAGGTCGCACCCTACACGAGTGGATGCCCCACTCGCCCATCTGAGGCCCCTTCCAGATCATCCCTCGAGGGTGGGGAGTGGACTCTGGTCCAACGTTCCAAGAGGCCTCCTCGGTCCTTTCAACCCATTCAGAGGTCCTCCCCACTTACCTCATCACCTACCCCGAAATCCCCATCTCCCATGTCCCGTCCGACCTCCAACGTCCCCTCGCCTCCCACATCCCCCAGCACCATCACCAAATCCCTCCTCTCCACTTCCTCCCTACCTGAACCTTCTTCCCTTCCCGTGATCCAGGCCTCCCCCACACCCTCGGCTTCCACTTCCGCACCTACATCTCCGTCTGGACGACCAGTCAAAATCCCGGATATCAACCTTCACTACCAAGAAGCCGAGAGACGCGCCCGCGAGGCAAAGCGAGCGCGGCTTGTTCAAATGGAAAGGGCCCGGGAGAAGAGTCACCAAGGAGCTGAGAAGGCTCCTCCTTGGAGGCCGGCCACCCCATCGCCACGACGGCGAGTGGAGGGACCGACTCCATTTGTCAGTGAGATGGGCCCTCCCCCACCCCCGCCCCGCTGGGGCCCCAGAAGCGAGGTCTACCACTATCAGGCTCTCCACCAGGGGATGGGTCACCAAGCTCCCGCCCGAGGACTCAGTCCTTAGGGCCGGGTCGGGCTGAAACTCCCGGCTTGCCAGCGGTTCCCTCTCTCGGGAGAAGGACGGAGCCAGCGCTTTAATTGTTGTATTTTATGTGTCATAACCACTCTTAGTTCTAGAGTGGTTAGTCTCTTAGTTCTCTTAGTCACTCTTCTAGCATTCTAATGCCTGTGATTTTACAATGGAACTGCAGAGGGGTTCGCACAAACATGGCCGACCTCGAGACAGTTTTAAACCAGCACTGTCCGATGGTCGTATGTCTCCAAGAGACAAAGTTACCAATACATTCCTCTCTCCATCTTAAAAATTATTCGGTTATTACAAAAAACAGGGCATCAGAGACCATTGCGCACGGAGGTGTGCTCTTAGCTGTCCACCATAATACTCCTTACCAGGATGTAGCGTTGGACACCTCTCTCCAAGCAGTTGCTGCAACTGTCTGCTTCCGCCGGCACACGATTACAATATGCTCCATCTATCTTCCTCCTGGGCAGCTGCTACCGTCTGTTGAGCTCAGACGCCTGATGTCCCAACTGGTCCAGCCTGTCTTGCTCCTCGGCGACTTCAATGCTCACCACGTCGCATGGGGATGCGGATCCATAAATTCTCGCGGCCGAGCTGTGGAGAGTTTTATTCTGGACGAAGCCCTCTGCCTCTTAAACACTGGTGCAGCCACCCACTTCACGCTTCCATCTGGTTCTACCTCCGCGATCGACCTCAGTCTTGCAAGCCCTTCTCTGGCGCACTATATGACCTGGTCGGCTTCTGATGACGCACTTGGTAGCGACCATTTTCCAATTTTTATACACTACAATGACAGCGTGATGCTTGGCTGCAGGCCTCAACGGTGGAATCTGAGAAAAGCGGACTGGGGGGAATTTGAACACAATATGGAGTCCTGCCTATCAAACAACGCTGATGCAGGTGCACCTTCGGTGGAACAACTTACTTCTATGCTACTGTACTCGGCCAACTCTTCCATTCCACGAACTTCTGGTGCCCCACGTCGCACTCCAGTTCCGTGGTGGTCAAGCGAATGCTGTGACGCCATACGAGCACGTAAGCGAGCTTTTAGGAAATTCAACAACAATAGCAACCAGGTACACTTAATTGCTTTTCAAAAGGCACGAGCCTTAGCGCGCCGTACTATACGGGCAGCAAAAAGGAAGTCGTGGAGAGAATACGTATCTACCATTAACCGATTTACCCCAACGACCCAAGTATGGTCGCGAATAAAGCGTATTGCTGGCCAATATAACGCGGCCCGTCTCCCCGTACTACACATAGCTGGTGTTGACGTGACCCACCCCGCTGAGGTTGCTATGAAAATAGGCCAAGCCCTAGCAGCCCGTAGTGGAGACGGTAACTACTGCCAACAATTTCTCCGCCGGAAAGTCGAATTGGAAGCCAAGCCAATTGACTTCTCCACACCTGACCACTTAAGTTATAACCAACCGTTCAGTATTCATGAATTACGTTCAGCGATCAGAAGCCTAAAGAGCGTAGCAGAGGGACCTGACGAAATACACAATGACATGTTTAAACACCTACCTGTACGAGTGCTTCAAGCACTTCTGTCTACACTGAACAAAATATGGGAGGAAGGTTACTTTCCGGATTCCTGGCGGGAGGCCATTGTGATCCCTATACTTAAACAAAAAAAAGACCGGTTTAGACCCGCTGCACTATCGGCCGATTGCCCTGACCTCGTGTCTATGCAAACTCATAGAAAAAATGGTGAACGTACGACTCACCTGGTTTCTGGAAGAACAGGACTTTTTTACCAATGCACAGTGTGGATTTAGGAAGCATCGCTGTACAACTTACCATCTCTTAACACTGGACACTGCGATTCGACTCGCCTTTAAGCGTAGACAACATGTGGGAGCTATTTTCTTTGATATAGAAGCAGCCTATGATTCCGCATGGCGACATGGAATCTTGTTGAAGGTTAAGCAATGTGGAATCCGTGGGAACTTAGGAATTTTTATTCAGCAATTTCTGAAAGACCGCTTCTTCCGTGTCCGAGTAGGATACGAGCTTTCTGAGCGATTCCATCAAATGAATGGAGTTCCACAGGGCAGTGTTTTAAGTGTTGCCCTGTTCGCTATCGTCATAAATGATATTGGGGATGCACTGCCGCAAAGCATCGGACGTTCGCTATTTGTCGATGACTTCGCGATATGGTCATCTGGCTCCAACACACCATCGCTAACAAGAAGGCTACAGCTGGGGGTAAACCATCTCCAAAGATGGAGCATGAAAAACGGATTTCGCTTTTCCACAGACAAAACGGTTGCAGTGCATTTTTGCCGCAAGCGGTGCTCTCAAGCACTAAACACGGAGTTGTATGGGACGCCTATCCCTATTCAACAAACTGCGAGGTTCCTCGGAGTGCAGTTCGATACTCGTCTGACGTACAAACCACATTTTAAAACACTGAAAGGAAAATGTTTTAAGTCACTAAACCTGTTGAAATGCATATCACGGACCTCCTACGGTTCTGACCGAAAGACACTAATGATGATATATCGGTCACTCATCCGATCTAAGTTGGATTATGCATGCTATGTATATGATGGTGCCTGCAAGAGCAATAAGCGTACTCTCGATGCGGTGCAGCATGCGGCTCTGCGGACCGTCACGGGGGCGTTTAGAACCACGCCGATTGCTAGCCTACTCGCAGAGTCGAACGAGCCTCCTCTGGCGCTGAGACGTGAAATGCTCGGCCTACGGTATGCATGCAAATTACGGCAGTTCCCCACCCACCCCACCTACGATGCAGTGTTCTCGCGACATACCTTGGCACTCTTTCGCAGTAGAAGATATCTGACAGCTTTACCGTTCTGTGTCAGAATGCGTGCTCTCTTCGAGGAGAGTGGTGTACGAGTCCGTCGGGTGATGCGTATGCAGAAACCAGCTGTACCGCCCTGGAATCTGGTCTCCCCTGTGGTTGACCTATCGCTCACAGCGATGCGTAAGGATGATGTAACATCGGAGCTCTTCCGCATGCAAACGTTGGAGCACTTAGATACATATCAGGGATATACACGAATATTTACTGATGGGTCCAAGAACAGCACTGGAGCGGGATGTTCTTTCGTGTGTGGTACTTCTGCTCGATTTTTTACCCTGCCTATGTATGCTTCAGTGTATACTTGCGAGCTGATCGCAATAATTAAAGCGCTTTCTTTCATCGACGTGTCACAAGATATTTCATATGTCATACTATCTGACTCCCTTAGCAGCCTTTTGGCACTTACCGCATTTTACCCTACCGACCCTCTACTGGTTGACATTCTAACACGTCTCACTGCTCTGGCACGAGACGGGAAAAGTGTCTGTTTGTGCTGGGTCCCGAGCCATGTCGGAATTTGCGGAAATGAGCGAGCCGATTCCGCAGCGAAATGGGCAGCTCAGAGACCCCCAACACGCGTTCTCCCACTTCCCGCCAGGGATCACATCTCCGGAATCACATCGCATATGAATGCTAAGTGGCAGGGGAGTTGGAATGCACAGTTGAACAATAAGCTACATTCAACAAAACTGCAACTTGGAGACTGGTCATCATGCTATCTTAGATCTAGGAGTGACGAGGTGACCCTGTGTAGATTGCGAACTGGCCACACACACGCTACCCACCAATACCTCCTCTGCGGAGAAGAGAGGCCCAAGTGCCCTCGTTGTCTGGAATACGGTGCGACACGTGCTCTTCTCGTGCAAACATTTGTCAAGGGAGCGAAGGTTGTTTTTCGGAAATAGGATCGGACATTTAACATTTCGCGACATTCTAGCCGAAGACTCGGAAATCATTCATTCTGGCAATATATTCAGGTACCTAAGAGCGATAGGATTTCATTCCATATACTCATCTCAGTAACACGATAGGACTTTGGCTTGCTAAATAAACGTTATGGGCGCTAAATGATCACAATCTTTGGTCGAGGCGCCCTAAAACCCAAATAACTAACTAACTATCTACCCTAGCTTCCAGCCCTATTCCCCTGATCCCTCTTAACACCTGTGGATTGAATGCCTTATCAATTATTTTCCAACTGCAACCATGCCTGTTTAAAGGGGTCTGTACCATGCCACTTACTTAACATAAATATCACCCCCATCCATCACAAATTAGAACTAAAAAACAAGATTTTCCTGTCTAAAAAATTTGTCCACCCTACTTTTAAATACATTCAATGAGAAACTTCCCACAACATCAGCAGGCAGCCCATTCCACTGATCCTTTGACTGAAGACCTGTTGTTGCTTAACTGTCCTACACCTCAACTTGTCTAGCCTGTATTGATGACCCCTATGCGCTACTCTAAACTGAAGAGCACCATTTAAATTGACCTGATCTAGTCCTTTAACAATTTTGTACATTTCAATCATGTCCCCCCTTAATCTCCTATACTTGAGTAAGTACATATATAATGCCACATGCCTTTCTCCATATTCTAAGTCACCTATTCCACTGATGAGTCTAGTTGCTTTGTACTGCACTCTTTCTAACTTATCTATATCTTTTTCTAGGTAGGGGCTCCAAGCTTGTGCAGAATATTCCAAGTGGGGTCGCACATATGCTAAGTACAGTTGTTTTTCATGACTTCCTTGCTCTTATATATCACACTTCTATTAATGAGTCCCAGCATTCTGAGTGCCCTGTTCCTAGCTGTAAAGTTAGACAGGTCTTCAGTCAAAGCAACAACAGGTCTTCAGTCAAAGGGTTGTTGATCAGTGGAATGGGCTGCCTGCTGATGTTGTGGGGTGTCCCTCATGGAATGTATTTAAAAGTAGGGTGGGCAATTTTTTTTTAGACAGGAAAGTCTTGTTTTTTAGTTCTAATTCGTGATGGATGGGGTGATATTTATGTTAAGTAAGTGGGCAGGGCTGGGTGCTATATGACCTATGCAGTTGATGCACCCTAAAGCCAAATAACTAAGTGTGCACTGCACGGACCCCTTTTAGCAGGCATGGATGCAGTTGGAAAATTATTGATAAGGCATTCAATCCACATGTGCTAAGAGAGATCCGGGGATTAGGGCTGGATAGCTAGGATAGATAGGCATTGATAGGTGTGTGGGATATTGGAGGACTGGTTTTCTTCAGGATATGGGATGGTTGGGGTGGGTCTTTTTACCAGGCTTATGGTATCTTCCATTTACAGACTTACTGGATGGGGCTTTGGGTCCCTTATTAAGTCTAAATGCTTTATAACTTTACATAGGGTGGATCTAGCAATGGATTCAGCACCTTCCTTCAAGATGTGATACTGATGAGATTGTCTATGGTAGCACAATGGGTATGATGGGAGGAGTTTGTAATTGTTCAACGTGTTGTGCAATAGCAAGTGAATGGTGCTAGATAGGCTGGGATATATAGCTCCCTGGGAACTTCAGATAATCGTTTGATTGGGGTGAGAGTATGTACATTTCTAGTACCTTTTCTAGATATGCTTGACCCAGATGGGCCCCTGTGGCTCTTATTAAGCCTAACACTTTATGACTTTATGACAGACAGACAGACATACAGAGATACAGATATATATATATATATATATATATATATATATATATATATATATATATATATATATATATATATATATATATATATATATACTTACGTATATATATATATATATATATATATATATATATATATATATATATATACATACGTATATATATATATACATGGGAGTAGGAATGCTTCAAAAAGTGTGGGGGGGGGCAGGTGCCAAATTATTTTCCTTACCAGGGGTGCGGTAGCGTGCGTTCCGACAAAAATTCGTTTGTTAATACCACTAGGTATTAAGTCAAATAATTCCGGAAAAAATCAGCGGCTGAAACAAAGGCTACTGAAACCTTAATTATCATACAAAAGAAGTCAATATCCACAGCCTGGGTGCATTCGCGAAAAATGTCATTACAGGTATACACATTTTGAGTCATTGGTTGTTCAAAGTCTATCATTTTCTCATGCAATTTATTTTCAATTATGGAAAAGTGGGGGGGCCAGCTACCATTGCTGGCCCTACCACTTTGAAAAGTGGGGGGCCATGGCCCCACCGGCCCCCCTGTTCCTATGCCTATGTATATATACACATGTATATATACATGTATATATATATATACATATATGTATATATATATGTATATGTATGTACACACATATATATATATATATATATATATATACTTATTTTAAAGCCATACCAATACACGTGCATAACCTCTGGCATTACACACAGTATGCATGGTGTGTAATGAGAGCATCCATCTTACTGTATCTTCCTGTTACTGGTTTAACTCAGATGGACCCTTGTGGATCTTATTAATTAATCCAATTCACTTCATAACTCTACGACTTGAAATGAAAAGAACACACATACACTTGGACAAACTTGCCAGAATTGCTGCGACCTTACCCAGAAGTTTTCGATCCACTCTTCTTCCGTCCACTAAGGAACAAATTGAAACCAAAAGCATAATTGTATTACCGTCGCCATTATTGCCTTCGCTGATTTTTGTACTAACTCCTTCATACGATCCCCTACTATAATAATACCATAAAACTAGTACTTTTCTGGTAAGTACGAACCAGTATATTTAGGCTCCACACCGAACCAAGTACTTCTGATTTTGCGTCGTAAACAGCGTAATTGTTGTTTAGGGGTGACTAGAAGTGACTAAAAGGGCTATGAACGGTGTCCTACGTACGCTTCATTGCCGAGGGACCGTCTAAAACAAAAGGATCTGCTAAAACGCAACGCCAGTACACTATAGAGGAGGGGCGGACTTGGTGATGTCGGATGCCCTCGGGCGAGACCTGGGGCGTTCTCCACCGGGCGGTGATGGTGTACATGGGGGAGCTCGCTTACGCCCCGTCACGGGGGAAGGCCAAGGGGCGACTTTCTCGCCACCGTGAGGTGGGGTGGGCAGCGGGCCCATGATTCTCCCTGTCTCTGGGGTACACTGGGGACTGGCTCTGGTAGTTGGGGACGGTGGGGGTGTCGCCCTGGGGAGCTGCCCGCCCACTCGGGAGCTCGGCGACGACTCCTTTGAACTGGTCCGTGATGCCCGGCCAGACGCGCCCATGTCGGGCGCACCCCAGCGGACTTCGACCATGAGACGTGGTCCAGTTGCCGGAGGAGCGACCACTGGTACCCGTCGAGAAGTCACACGGGCTCCTCCGAACTGGTTGGTGGGGGTGGGTGAGTAGGGGTGGTTTTGGATGGTGTAGGGATGGGCTGGGCTGGTGTGGGATCGGTGGAGGTGGTGGGTAAGGATTCCAGGTGGTTACCGGAAGGCCTGGCGGGCCTCTTGGTTCGCTGGACTCGTTGCCATTTCTCCGGAGCTGTATCTGGTGACGGTGGCGTCACGACCTCAGAGGCCTGTGACGGCGAAGCAGCGCGTTTTTCTGCCTCCAGGGGGTCCCGCTCACCTGGTTTTGTGGTGTCGCTGGCGAGGCGACAGGTACGCCGAAGGAACGGAGGAGCGCACACAGTTGTGCGATCAGTTCGTTGGTTTTACTTCCCTCTATCTGGTGTGGGACTGATATGGTGGTTCTGACTTTCGACGCATAGAATGTTTTAGGGTGAGACTGGTCATATGTCATATGTTCCCTAGCCTCACGGAAGGTTATTTTTCGCGCGTGCTTAATTGCGATGATTTCCTTTTCCTTGATATAATTCAGACAAGTGCGGTCAAAAGAACCATGAGGAACCTGTCCTCGCCCACAGTTCACACAGTTGGGTGTCTCGGAGGTGCACTGCTCAGTGACATGTTCAGAGGAAGCGCATCTACCACACGCTGGATGGTTCCTGCAAAATTAGTTTGTATGTCCATACCTCTGGCATTTAAATCACCGCATCGGGTTGGGAAGGAACACACGTACCTTGACACGCAGGTAACCTACTTGTATCTCAGACGGTAAGTATATTGTGTTAAAAGTTAAAATGATGTTGTTTGTCGTAAGCATCTCTGCGCATTTCCTGACCTTCGCCTTTCTCGCTCCCGTCACTCCAAATGTACACAACCCGTTAACAATCTCCTCCTCTGGCACGTCCCTCAAGTCATAACAATTGACTACTCTACGCGATGTGTTATTGGTTTGGTGCGGTTCTACTTTTATTTGCATTCTCTCATCCACCCGTTTATCACCCCTTCTTACACTGTATACAAACTCGGATGTCTGCAACGCTTTATCTGCCTCTTTCGCTAACGCGAACTCCACCTCCAAAGAGCCATCCCTCAACTTCTCACAACGAACGATCTTCCCGAATCGGTCACAACCATCTCGTCTTTGAAAGGAGGAAAGAGCGGCGAGATTTTTCGTCTGTCCGCGAATGATAAGAATACAAGTATGGGAAACTTGGTCTCCGCAGCTACCCGAGTAAGTCCCGCTCCTATCAGCGCCGAGTGAGCGAGTGGTCTGGTCACCACGAGAGGGACCAGGAGTGTTTTTTTTGTGGATTCCATGTAGTGTGTATTGGTTTCAACTCCTCGGGCGCCCCACCACATAGGGGCCCTACTGGGGGGACGCCTGGGCCCCGCGGATGGGAGGACGCCAGGGCCCCGCGGACGGAAGGACGCCAGGGCCCAGTGGACGGGAGGACGCCAGGCGCCAGAGGAGCTATACGGGGCAGGCGACGCCGTCACCCGGCCGGGAGAGAGAGACTCACCACCCCGACCAGGATCCAGCGCTGCCCACCCCTTGACCCCGGCCGGCCGGGCCGGCCGGGCTGGCGGGCACTGGGAGACGACCCAGGTCCCCGGCCCGAGGCGACCAGCCACTTGACCCGTATGGGGCCCTACGGGCCCGCCAGCCCCTCCGGGATATCAGGACCAAAGAGGCGTGTTGGTCCCCCGTCACAACTAGCACCGTGCGATGGGAGACCTCAGCCTCCAGGACTCCGTCAACCTCGGGGGGCGGGCCGAGGGGGCGCGACTACCCCGATAAAACTGAGCTGGTGGGCAGGACCGGGGAAGTTGTCCTACCTGCTCCTGATAGGGAGAGTTGGTGTTGCAGGGTCAGGTGAAGGACATGGACGTTGAGATGAGATGGGCATTGGAAAGGTGGCGTATGGATGGAAGGACGAGTGAGGCACTCTTAGTCTCGCCCCTCGCCGCGGAAGTAGAAGTCGAGGGTATGGGGGAGGCTTGACTCACGGGAAGGGGGAGGATTCAGGAAGGGATGAGGTGGATAGGAGGGATTTGGAGATGGTGCTGGTGCGTGTGGGAAGCGAGCGGAGGGGCTGGAGAACGGACGCGAAGTGGAAGGCGGGGAATTCAAGGTAGGTGATGTGGTAGATGGAGAGGGACTGGACTTGGCTGGAGAGGGCCGAGCAGGTCTCTTTGACCTCTGGACCTGAGTCCACCCCCCACCTTCAGTGGTTGATAGGGAGGAGACCTCTGACGGCTCATCTGCGCAAGCACTGATGGTGGGTGGCACTTCGGCCGCGTCGGAGTCATTTCGGGTTGGCCACCCCTGCCCCGCCGGCGACGACGGGGGACATGCGACACCAAATGATCGGAGGAGAGCTACCAGACGACTTATCAACACAGTAGCACTACCCTGCTCGTTCTGCTGTGGGTGGGCATGTGTGTTAGCCGTTGGGGGTAGTGCTGCTACCTTTGCAGCGTGAGAAACTATTTGGTGTGCGCTACTGAACATCTCTCGTGCTGCACGGAACGAAATGTTGTGGGTGAATTTCAGGGACAATATCTCTTTCTCCTTACTGTACGAAGGGCAAGAACGGTCATATGCCGTGTGTGAGGTTTGACCTTGCCCATAATTTACACACCAGCGCTCCTGGACGCTGGGGTGGGGGGAGAGTGATTTTTTAGGCGTGCCGGACCATAAAGGTCACTTGCGCCGCCTTTAAAGCGAGTACGTTACATGTCTGTCTATAAAGCGAGCGTTTGTGATCAAGGTGCAGGCAAGTTGACATTTACGTTAAGGAATTTTACGTTAGCTTGCGTGATATTTTAGGTGCTGAAGGCGAGGGTCTGGGTGCTGAAGGCGGTAGCCATTTATTTCTAATTGAGAAGCAAATCGACTCATGTACGTCCGACGCCATGCGGGGATGGCTATTTACATGTTTCCTACGAGTGTTTCGCGGTCATGCATTGCGAGTTGATGTGAGTGTTGGTGGTGTGGTGCCTACAGTGCTCCTGCTAGTTTTGTGGCATACAGATATTCAAATAGCAATTGAAGGAGTTCTGGGTGCTTGTCACCGAGAAGCGATGGGAGCGATAGGGTGATGCCCTCTTTTTGGCAGCATGCATTAAGTGGTTGTCTTTGAGAGCTAAAGCTACTACAGTCTAGCACGATGTGGCCTATGCTTAACGTGGTGTTGCAAGTGCCGCAGTGAGGTGTTGTATATTGGTCACCCTCTAATTGAGGCTGTGTTAGTTTTGTGCAACCAGTTCTAAGTCTAGTGAGGATGACCTCTTTTTGTCGGTGAGATTGATTTGATGTGTTCCATGTACCTATTTTTGGTTTGATTGCGTGGGTGTGGTTGGATTTGTGTTGTGTCCATGTGTTTTGTTGATGTTGGCGAATGTAGCGTTGCAGAAGTGCTTTGCAATCGTCTACCGAATATTCCACGCTAGGGTAAGTGTTCAATGCTAAGGCTTGCTTTGCGAGCCGGTCTGCTTCTTCGTTACCTGGGATGTTGGCGTGGCCCGGAATCCAGAGGAAGGAAAAGTTCATGTTTACGTTATGGGCCACGAGTTGTTGGATTCTATCAATGAAGTGATGTGGACAGTCGTGGGTGTTGCTAATTGACTGGAGGACAGATTTGGAGTCTGAGCAAATTACTACGTTTCTAGCTTTACGGCTCATGAGAATTGTGATAGCGGCCAGAATGGCCATTGCTTCAGCGGTGTAGATGGAGAAGTTATCCGGTAGACGCTTGGAAAGTCTGAGACCTGGTCCAGTGATGCCGATGCCTACCTTTGTCTCGTGTTTCGACCCATCCGTGTCTTTGATCCATTCGACCCATTTGTGTTTGTTGTCATCGGCGAACTTGTGGAAGAGGCCAAGAATTTCCGCCGATGTGATAGTGGATTTCTTCTCCGAGAGCAAGTACTCGACCTTTGGTTGACTGAAAGTCCAGAATGGCCTAGTGGGCGATCGAGTTGCAGTGGATGGCATTGCGAAGTTAAGATCTGAGAGAGCCGTGAAAATTGGAATGCTATATGGTGCAAGTTTGCGCGTAAATCGGCTCTTGTATCTGTCAGGCGTAAAGCAGCGATGTGCTGGATGATTTTTAATGGATTTGATTTTGATGTGGTAGCGGCACAGCTGTTTTGTCCTCCGGACGTGGAGTGGGGGCGTGTTTGAGTCCACTAGAAGACTGGCTATCGGTGTGGTGCTGAGGGCACCTGTGGATGCTCTGATGCAGCTGTTTTGGATGATTTCTAAATTTCGGCTCTGGCTTTCTGAAATGGTAGCAAAAATGATGCTGTTGTATTCTAGGATGGATCGTATGATTGATGTGTACAGTCGCAGTAGTGTTTTCCTGTCTCCGCCCCAGTTTGTGTCTGCAAGTGTACGTAGTATGTTGACGCGCTTCGCGCATCGCTTCGAGATGGAGGTGATGTGGTTGTTGGAGATGGAGATGGAGGTGTTCTGGGCGCTGCAGTTTTCCGTTGTGTGGGCAGTGGCAGCGCAGTTTGCGCATGCGGGGCGGTTTCGGCATACAGGCTTGGTGTGTCCGAAACGCTGACACTGAAAACATCGCATAGGGTTCGGAATGTACCTTCGCACTTTGACACGATTATATCCCACAAGCACTGTATCTGGAAGGTCGTCTGTATTAAAAGTCAAAATAATGTTGTTGGTATGGTGGACCTCAGTTCCCTCTCTTGTACTGATACGCCGAGCCTCTGTCACCCCTAACTCAGATAGGCCGTCCACGATATCCGCATCTGAAACATTTATAAGATCATAGCAGTTTATTATGCCCTTGGACGAGTTTTTTGTTTTGTGAGGTTCAATACTGATTGGAATAGTTACTGATTGGGATAGGATAGATAGTTGGGATAGATTAGGATAGTCTGCCACTACCTTCTGGCATGCTGTACGTGAACAGTTCGATTGCCAGCGCTCTCTTCGCGTCTTCTCTCCTCGATAACTCCACTTCCAGCGCCCCGTCACGCGAAGTTTGACACCTCGTAACACGTCCGAGTCTGTCGCAACCGTCTCGTCGCTGGAATTGTGATAGAGACGCCAGCTGTCTGGCACCTTCACACGCTCGCAGGATAAGAATACGAGGACTTGCATTGCTGTGAGAAATAGTTGTTAAGTTTCGAGCACTAATTGCGGGATACGTGAGAAGACGAGAGGGACCGGAAGCAGCATGTTCGCTATCCATACGCAGATCATCCTCCGGGGATCCGTCTGTCTGGCCCCTGCGAGAAAGGCCAGGAGTTGTGTTTTTATGTTGATTTGCCATGAAGTACGGTTGGTTTCAGCTCCTCAGGTTCCCCACCTCAAGGGGGCCCTACTGTGGGACGCCTGTTTCCCGCGGACGGGAGGACGCCAGGCGCCCGAAGAGCTATACGGGGCAGGCGGCGCCTTCGCCCGGCCGGGAGAGAGAGACTCACCACCCAGACCGGGATCCAGCGCCGCCAACCCCTTGACCTCTGCCGGCCAGGCCAGCAGGTACTGGGCTGGAGCCCAGACCTTCGGCCTGAGGCGACAAGTCGCTTGGCCCGTGTGTGGCCCCACGGGCCCGACCGCCCCTCCGGGATATCAGGACCAAAGAGGCGTGTTGCTCCCCCGTCACAACTAGCACCGTGCAACGGGGGAGCTCGGCCTCCAGGACTCGGTCAACCCCGAGGGACGGGCCAAGGGGGCGCTACTACCCCGATACAACTGAGCTGGAGGGCAGGACCGGGGAAGTTGTCCTACCCGCTCTTAGTGGGGAGAGCTGGTGTTGCCGGGCCAGGTGGAGGACGTGGATGTTGAGATGGGATCGGCATTGGAATGGTAGCGTATGGATGGAAGGACGAGTGGGGCACTCCTAGTCTGGCTCCTCGCCGGCTCACCGATTGACTGGGATTCCGAGTCCTCGGGGCACGCAATCCCCACTACCACGGAAAGGTGGTGCCTCGTCGGGGTGTATGGCAAAAATGGTTAAATTCGTGGTACAGTAAGGCACTATGGGCTAGTGTGGCTAACTGCTGATGTCCATGCCACAATTGCTTCTTTCTGTTATCCGCTATGTTCAAACATAGTTTAATAGGGAAGGTGTTCATGATAAGGGTGGGCCCCAGTGCCGCAGCCAAGATTTTCCGAAGGGGGACCAACCGAAAAAAAAAACAGAGTGGCTTCGGCGCGCGAAGCGCGCGGAAAATTTGGGGTGCTGCGTGGTGAAAGTCTCAAAATTGATTGCTTAGTCTAGTATATTTTTTGTTGCTAGGTGGGGGAGGGCAGCACAGTTCTCAATAATCCTGTCTAACTCTCATCTCGGGGGCATTCCAGATCTCAGATGGGCCCTCACTAGTACTCTTCAGCTCTTAGGGGTCCTGTTCATCCCTCAGAGGCCCTTTCAAACCCAAAATGCATCCCATCCTTCTCTGACCCCCAGGTGCCATATTTATTAATCAGGTGTTAAGGGCCCATTCTAGCTGAGACTTCTTTCTAGCTTGTACGGGAATGCCAGCTCTCGTGTTTTCGCGGCCCTTGCTAGCCTTCAAGGTGGACGTCTTCAGTTCTCAAGGATCCTTTCCACACAAGCTGGTATATGCATTACATCTTTTTTCCTCGGCTATATCTCTGCCCCTCAGGGCGGTCGCCTGGATGGCCACATCGGACTCGCCAGGAGGGCGGGTACCCCTTTATCCCTTGGACACGTCATTACTTTTTAACAGTCCGGACCCCTCCATGGCCTCAGAATCCCTTTACGTAGCACCGGGAACCCTTTCGGGAACCCGGGAATTCTCCGTCCGTCCGGAGCCCCCTCTTCAAAAATTTGGGCCTCCTCTATCACTGTGCGGTTCCGGCCCTAATCTGCCCAGGGGCCCTTCATACCGGCCCTGGGCCCTCTCCGACGGCTCGGGGTCCTCCTGCGGCTAGGGGTCATCTCCGTCGGCACAGGGGCCCTCCTTAGCGATCCAGGGCCTCCTCTGTCAGGCCGGAGGCCCTCTTTGAACAGCATGGGCCCCCTCCACCAGGTTATGGGCCCTTGTGCGGCTTGGGCCCAATCCGCCGGCCAAGCGGCCCTTTCTGATGGACCTAGGTTCTCAACGGCAACTAGGGCCCCCTCAGTCGTCTCAGGGGCACTCTTTGACGACCCAGAGCATTTTCCGGCAAGCCGGGACCCCTTTTCAAACGCTTGGGCCCTGTCCATCATATCTGGGACCGTTTCTCGGCTTGGGCTTCGCCGACAGCCCAAGGACCCTTCTTCAAAAAATATATTTATGTTACAGAGCTGAAAAAGGCTAAAGAAAACTAGAGTGCAGAAAACTGTTCCTCATCCCTACCAGGATTAAGAAGGGCCCGGAAACCGAGCGGGGTTTTCTCCCCCTTCCCAAACTTTGAGACCATTCCTGTGCCACCGTCGAGGTGCAGCGGCGTGTTTAGAAGCGGACAACGGAGGCGGAACAACCAATGTGGCGGGCCCCTCGAATGAGTTTTTACTGGGGAGATCCAAATAAATGTGGAACGGTCAGACTGACTGGGGCGGGGGAGGGAAATATGGCCATGACTTGGGGTTCACGCTCCCTCCCTCAGCTAACTTGCAAATAACAAAGCACGCATATTGAGACCCATGTCTGTGGACGTTAACCTCCCTAATAAGCTTTATAGAAATCAACTAGTATCGTTTAGAAATTAAGGCCATAATATTGGCAGATGTGGACGTCCAGTGCGCGAACGCTGCCGCTCCTGTTACGACCACTACCGCCCCCGCTACGACCGGTCCTATTCCTGCTGCCGCCGCGACCGGGACCGTTCCCGCTGCCGCTACCGCCGCTCCTGCTGCCGCTGACCGTGCTCCCGCTGCGGCTGTTCCTAACTTCCTGCTGCCACTGCCGCTACGGCCGGGCCCGCTCCTGCTGCCGGAGTCAGGTAGGGATATCGCGGTGTGAAACTGCTTGTACCTCGGAGGGGGCACGCCAACGAGCAGATGCGCCTTCTCCTGCTGAATGAAGCCCGCCGACGACTGCTTCGTAGGATCATGCAGAATCCGCGAGCAGCGCATATGGGTCCGGTTAGTCCTTTCCAGGAGGGGAGAGAAAGGTGAATTCTTCACAAGGCTGGTTGCAGAGCTCATACATAACGAAGCAGACCACAAACGGTACTTCCGGATGTCACCTGCCACATTTGACCAGCTCATTGAACTCGTCAGAGGTGATATCGCATTGACCTCTATAATAACTAGACAGCCGACTCGTCGCCCGCCGCACGCTCCGCGCCCTATTCCGGCTGTTCCCGGCTGGAGGCGGCCGAGCGGCGGTATATGGGCAAGAGATCGGGCGCGCCATCCACTCGCATGCATTTTGGCCCCGGAATGAAATGTTGTAAAATGAAAAGTTGTTGATAGATTTTTGATAAAAAGTAGTGAAAAGTGATGCTGGGTTCATGATGCAAAGGTAAAAATGTTGTATGTATATATATATATATATATATATATGTATATATATATATATATATATATATATATATATATATATATATATATATATATATATATATATATATATATATGGCGGGCCCTGGTTGTATATTAACTTAATAAATTATCTGCTTTATATTGATTCCTACGGGCCAATTTAACTACCATGATATGTGCTACGTCATTGTAAATAGTTTAATATTTCCTTAATTTTCTGGTAGGTGTAACAAAAAAAACTGCATGAGATGTGATTTATCAGGAACAGGTATGTACTCCCTACGTTGGCAAATCCATTCCACTGCGGGGGAGAAGTCAGCGACTGCTGGAACAAAGCCAGCGGCTGCGGCGGCAAATTGTCCCGCAGTTGACATGTTAAAATGGTCCCTGTGATGTGTCACTCTTAGATGATTTACCTATTCCAATCGGGTAGGACACTGGACGATGAAATTCAATAAGATCATCTCCATGGGCCTCATGATCCTGGTGAACGATTCAAATTCATCACGTCAAAACATGCTTTTTGTGCTACCTTCCGGTACAGATTCGCTGGGCTCAACAATGAGAAGAGGAGTGTGCCAAAGAGAAACTGATTGGAGGCTGGTGTACACTATTATAAACGTAGTTTAGACGGAACATGAGTTGTCTTGCATTTAACACCGTTCTGTTTTTCCAGTCACACAACAATGCGAAGTGGAAAAGTGTCCGGGATTTTGACACCGAACGTCAGTCGGTATATCTTCTGTAGCTATATCTTCCTTCTGTATATTTCTGACATAAAAGCCCGTCCCTCTGAATTTGCCTTTCACTTCCGTTTTAGTGCAATTTTTCATGATGTCCACCAAGTTCCGCCCAGTAGATACCCAGCTGTGCCAATGCCAGCTTTCCCCATGAATCTTAATTCGTGCAAGGGATTCCGTCCCACTTGTTTTGCTCTCAACGTCTGAAATCGTTTCAGATAAGAATCTGACGTGAGATTGATTTACCAAGTTCCCTTGCACACATTGCATGTACCAGCAATATTAACCATTAAAGTGATCAATGGTGGTGTATAGGAATGAACATGATGCAATGCATGCCGTTTCCTCAATAACGTGTTGTGCAGTGATATAGTTGCATGCTGTGTGGGGAGTGGTCACTGGTCACTCATATATCTGACCCCACTGACCACACATATATCTGACCACTGGTCAGTTTTATGCGGTTGCTGGTTTGTTCATTGCACAGTTGGTTTTTGGTACAATATATTAATGAAATTAAGGATGGAGTCAAATAGGCTAGGTTAGAAAACGGTATATTTTCAAGGTTCATCTTCTTTGAATATGGGTCTAACCTTTGTATGTATTCGTACGCCCAGCACGGAAGACACCAGGACCCCTATTCACATCTTAGGAAGATGAGTAAGAATAATCTTAATCAACGTGCATCCTTGAGAACCTTGCGATGCACATCTGTTGCGTGAATGAAAGTTGTTGATATATTTTGATAAAAAGTAGTGAAAAATGATGCTGGGTTCAAGATGAAAAGATAGAAGTGTTGAAACACCTGGCAAAATATTGTACTTGTGCTTTTGAGGTGTCTAAGTTGTATCATCGTTTTGCCAGCTTTGTGCGGTATTCGGCGTGTGTGCCCCATGGAATTAAGACCCCGGATACCCGATAAATGCTAGCGAAGTAACGCTAGGAATGTTTGTAGTTGACCGCATATGTGTACTGTGTCTGCATCCTATATCATAATCAGGGACGGACCCAGGAATTGTCATGGGGAGGGGTATTTGTCTGGGGGCGCCATTTCTTAAGAGGTGCACCCTGCGAATACACCTAAAGGGGCGCCTTCGGCCGAAAATCCGTTTAGCGGGGGAGGGGGTGTGCACTTGAGCACACTGGAGGGGTGCTTCTAGCTGAAAAATATGAGGGGAGCACTCGAACCATCCCGGAGGAGCGCTGGTTCCAAATTTAATGGGCACATGTCCATGCATTCGCCGACCATCCCTAAATCCGCACGACCATCCTGCAGGGCACGGGTTGACGCTCAGGTAAGGGTGTTGCTTTATATACTTTCGAGGGGGAAAGTTCTCCATCAATGTTGGTTTTGCCCCCCCCCCGCCAATAATTTCAAGCTTGAGCATGGGACCCTATAGAGTGTGATCCCCCAATCAATTTGGACCTGCCCGTTGCCTTCATGTACTTTGCCTCACGCCCGCCCGAATAATTTTAAGAAATCAACATCCGTGCGCTCAAGCCTTCCTCTTTAATTGTAGTTCTTTCTATCAGCCCGGGACCTCTTCCAAGGGCGTAGCCAAGAGGGCAGGCGCATATCCAGGATTTTTAATGAAAGGGACATGTCTGGAGCCACTGGATGAGCCCCAGGGGTGCATTCAGCTTAAAATTTCGAGAGGGGCGCACTCGAGGGTCTTGGAAGGGAGACTTCGGTTGAAAATTCAAGGGGGTGCACTCCATGATTCTGAGTGGCGCATTTTCATCAGGATGGGCGCCTTTAGCTGACAAATTAGAAAGGGTTGCACTCGAGCCACACTGTTGGACCACTTTTCCTGGTAAGATGGGCACCATCTTGCCATGAGCGGACACATGTCCCCTGTGCCCTATGTATCTGTCTCTGCAAAGGGATGAACGGCAGGGACGCGGTAGGTCGGAGTACAGGCTTAATGGGGAATAGATGATGTGGTTTTTGCTTGGTATATGTATATATATATACATAGGGGATGGGAGAGATATTTTTTAGGTGTGCCGGACCATAAAGGTCATTTGCGCCGCCTTTAAAGCGAGTACGTTACATGTCTGTCTATAAAGCGAGCGTTTGCGATCAAGGTGCAGGCAAGTGGACATTTACGTTAAGGAATGTTACGTTATAGTTTGCGTGATATTTTAGGTGCTGAAGGCGAGGGTCTGGGCTGGGGACATCTTCCTGATGTCTAAATGGTTTAATTTTACTTTACTCCTCCACAAAATAATTAGTAGTTTGGGTGCGGGTGGGGGTGTTTTGAGAGTGGCGAGAGGTTGATTTTGCCAGGGTGCCGGCTTTAGCCTACTCTTATCGAAGAGCACCGAGGGATCTTTACCGTGCGAACAAGGAGGTAATTGTCCACACCGCCTACCACGCCGGCCGCCGCGTGTTAGTTGTTAGTAGCAGGTTAGTCTAAGCATGCCATGCAGGGTTGTCAGTTGGGTTAGTACGGTGTTTTGCAATTCGGCTCTTCTACGTCCGCTGTACCTCTGGGTAGCCGTTTACGTTATGAGTTGCTAGGCAAATCGGCTCATCTACGTCCGATGGTTCCTCTGGGTAGTCGTTTTACGTTATGCTAAATTATATTTTTATCTTTTGTTTATGTTTTCCTAAAGCAAGTCGGCTCATCTACTTCCGACGGCACCGGTAGGTAGCCATTTATTTATAATTGAGAAGCAAATCGGCTCATGTACGTCCGACGCCATGCGCGGATGGCTATTTACGTGCTTCCTACGAGTGTTTCGCGGTCATGCATTGCGAGTTCATGTGAGTGTTGGTGGTGTGGTGCCTACAGTGCTCCTGCTAGTTTTGTGGCATGCAGATATTCAAATAGCAATTGAAGGAGTTCTGGGTGCTTGTCACCGAGAAGCGATGGAAGCGATAGGGTGATGCCCTCTCTTTGGCAGAATGCCTTAAGTGGTTGTCTTTGAGAGCTAAAGCTACTACAGTCTAGCAGGATGTGACCTATGCTTAACCTGGTGCTTGACTGCGGCACCTATGCAGGTGCCCCAGTGCGGTGGTGTTGTATATTGGTCACCCTCTAATTGAGGCTGTGTTAGTTTTGTGCAACCAGTTCCAAGTCTAGTGAGGACTCTTTAGTCTCTTTTTGTCGGTGAGATTGATTTGATGTGGTCCATGTGCCTATTGTTGGTTTGATTGCGTGGGTGTGGTTGGATTTGTGTTGTGTTGAGTTGTGTTGTGTCCATGTGTTCTGTTGATGTTGGCGAATGTGGCGTTGTAGGAGTGCTTTGCAATCGTCTATCGAATATTCCACGCTAGGGTAAGAGTTCAATGCTAAGGCTTACTTTGCGAGCCGGTCTGCTTCTTCGTTACCTGGGATGTTGGTTTGGCCCGGAATCCAGAGGAAGGAAAAGTTCATGTTTACGTTATAGGCCACGAGTTGTTCGATTATATTAACCCATTAAAGCCGATAATTCCAAATGATGCACTTTTCGAAGATGCACAAGGACAACTTCTTTTCGGACTCTGTGAAGTATATATACAATTTTTGGAGGCAGTCGAACTGATGGAAATAGTGGTTTCGGGACTGGCAACTATAGTTGCCGCTCGGCTGTAATGTGGTCATGAATACGTCGATGGTGTAAGTTTATCGGTGTATAATCCATACCAGACGGATTTTTTAGAAGCTTTCTGGTAGAGAAGTTCACCGATGTGTTAGAGGCCTGGTGCAGATTAAATCAAGCTCGTGATATATTCAGATGAGGTATATAGGGGAAGTTATACATCCAGTGTTTCACATTTTACTTTGTAAACAATATGCAGCGTGTCGTATTCCCTCATGCAATGCTTCCAAACGAATCACTATGCTAATAGCCAAATCACACGTGTGCTAAGTATATTCTGTACAGCTCAGTTTGGACCTTTATAAAGCCCCATAAGTGATACTGACGAATCAGGCCATCATCAAACTGTATTGAATAAACCCTGCTGGTAAGATATTGAAGGAAGAAACACGAACCAACCAAGCTGGACATGCGGATAAGACATCATCTCTAAGTTACGGAACACGTTAAGCGGTATCTTTGTCGATACTGACACACTACCTGGTGTGACAACTGCATATACACCCTGGGTGCACAGGAACAACGTACTTTGTGCACACGTAGGGGGAGCGTCTTGAGCAGTGCCGGCATCTGTCGAACTGCGCTCGGTCGAAAAAACGACTGAAGGATATGCGAATAAAACGGCATTTCTGAGTTACGGACAACACGTTCAACGGCGTCGTCATCGACACTGGCGTACTACCTGGTATGATAGCCTCTCATACACTCTGGGTGCACAGGCACAGCGCACTTCGTGCACACGTAGGCGGAACGCCTTGAACAGTGCCGGCATCTGCCGAACTTACTTGTTCCCTTACCTAGCCAGTGGTCCCTTCCATCCCACCGTATGTTGTCCCCAGCCGAGCCGAGCACAGGCAGCGGTCGAACACCGGGCTATGCTGGGGCGGCACCGTGCACCGTGATGGTCTCCAGCACGCACTCCCGGATGAACTGCAGCAGGGCTGTGTCGTGTCCCAGCATCCTGTACATCAGCCAGGCGTTGACCACTGCAGAGTTGATCGTCCAGTTGAACAGAGGCCACCACCACTTCTTGGAACGTATCCTGGTGCGGTAGCTGGCGACGAACTGATCATGAAGATCTACCCCTCCCATGGTTCGGTTGTACACTGCCACTGAATACGGCATGTCTACGATCATTTTCTTCTTCTCTTGACGGGACCATCTTGCGACCTTCTGCATGGGCTCAACGCCGTGTGTGTTACTCATCATGGTGACGGCCTTGTTGTCTGTCCACCGCACCAGTGCCACATCCTCAGTGCACACTGATGAGATAGACCCTCTCTTCATCTTGTTCATCTTGGCGCTTGGAGTCAGGACACAGTCCTTAGGGATGCGATTTTCCCTCGCCGTCCCCGTCCCTCCTATCCCGGCAGCTGACAGCTGGTCGAGAAGAGGCAGACCCGTGAACAGGTTATCAAACGTGACGTGGTGCCCTTGGCGCAACTGACACTTATCCACAAGACCAAGCACCACGTCCGCTCCTTGGCCGTACCCCGTGCACGGGAGGTCTGTCGCCGAACCACAGTAAGGTTCCGCATGCAGCAGGTACCCCTCCGTCGTGCAGATGGATCATAGCTTGAATCCAAACCGAACAGGTTTGCCCCTTATGAACTGTTTGCTTCTGTGGTGCCCGTAATATGGCACCATTGTCTCGTCAACTGAGAGGTTCTGCGGCGTCACCAGCAATTTATTGCACTTGTTGATCGTCTCGAAGAGAGGCCGGACTTTGTAGAACGGGTCTGGGCTGTTGGCGTCCATCTTTGAGTTGTCAGCCAGGTGCAGTACTCGCATCAGTTGCTCAAAGGTGTCTCGACGCATTCCCTGTGTGACGAGAGAATTGAAAACGTCGCCCTCCTGGCGCCAGTACAGTCTTCTGTATGGGACACGCGAATATCCGGACAGCATCATGATTGCCAGCATGACCTTTATGTTGGCGACCGTTACTGCGCTGGCATTCAGCTGTCTTTGCGTGGCGTATACCGTACTTTGCTCAACCAGGAGACAAATCAGTTCTTCAGAAAGAAACAGTTGGAGGCAGTCTGCCGGTGACTTGATCACGTGTTTGAGAACATCCATTTGTGTGGGCGACATAGTGCTCTGGAAGGCTGGTACGCGTTCGCCTAGCCTGCGTGTGCTTTGCGTCCATTTCCTTGGCAGCGGTTTTGATCGCTTCTTAGGTCTTGACTTGCCGGTGGACTCGGTTGACGGCCCAGGTTGTGCTGCGGAGGTTGATGGAGTTACATCTTGGGGATCTTCATCTCCAGTAACGTCGTCCTTGGATGTAAGCAGCTCTGCGTTCGCGGCCAATAATCTTCGGGGCAGATGATTCGGATTCGCAGTAGCCTCGTCATCACTTGCATCCGAATCTTGGTCTGTTTCAGCGTCTGGTATTTCTGCCGGAGGCTGGATGACCACTGTGTATTGTCCTCCGACGTCAGCACATCCTTCATCTGGCTCATCGAGAATGTCCAATATTTGATTGACCGTCAGGCTGTAAAACGAAACGCGGTTAGAACAGAGCTGAGACAGCGTCGGATACAGGAATTTGTCAATGGGGGGGGGGGGGGCTGGCGTGGTCGGCAAAATATATGCCAGGGTCGGCACGAATTTACGCTGGGTGGGGGCGGCACAAATCTACCTTCGGTGGCGGCATTCGGCTTCTGGGGGACCCCCCTAAGGCTCCAAAGTAGGGGGCGCCGCCCTCCCCCTTGTCACCCCTACTCTGGTGGTGCCGCCCCTCGCCAGCAGCTGGTGCCGCCCTGAAAATGCCGGAGTACACCCCCCCACCCCAGAATCGGATGTAAATGTCGCCCCTCAGCTCCATGCCGCCCCTCCGGGAGGTCGGAGTTCACCCACCCCCCTAGCAGCTGAAAATGCCGCCCTCGAGGGCAAATTTGCGCCGCCCCCAGCGTATATTCTTGCCGCCCCTGGCACATATTTTGCCGCCCCTTCCAGGCTCGCCCCCCCCCGCCTTGGAAAATTCCCGTATCCGACCATGTTTGAAAAAGAAATGTTTGGGGCATGTGTCGTGAAAATATCAAGGCAATATGATGACTGGTATGGCCTTGGCTTGGCAAAACGTGACAGATCCTCAAAAATTGTACTACAAAGGGGCCGAGCGGCAACTATAGTTGCCACCGCCAATTATTTCTTTGTTTCAGACCCGACGGGATAAAGAGATGCGGAAACAGCCCCATGGATATTTTATGTGAATAGTCTCAAAAGGTTATTACACAAAAAACAGCAATCAAAATCGGCTAGCTTATGGACTACGTACCTGTTTCCCACGCGGCGTCGGTCCATCTCCGCAGCGGCTCACGCAGCGTCTGAGAAGATCGTACACTGCCAACGGCGTTCCGATGCCAGGGGCCCACTCAGGTTTCCAGCGGTCAAGCGGACCTTGAGCTCGGCACGGGCGGCTGAATCATCGCGCTAGGTGGATCCAGTGGCAAACTAGACCGGATTATGTGTCTTGGCAACTATAGTTGCCGCTCGGCTTTAATGGGTTAATGAAGTGATGTGGACATTCGTGGGTGTTGCTAATTGACTGGAGGACGGATTTGGAGTCTGAGCAAATTATTCGGTCCTCCAGTATATATATATATATATATATATATATATATATATATATATATATATATATATATATATATATATATATATATACATTAGCCACCTTCAAATTTTATGAGGTATTTGGAAGACCAGCTCCCCTGGTGTTTTCCCATTGCTGGGTGGCCCAATAGGAAGCATGCAAAATTTCAGCTTCCTAGCTCAATGTTTGCGTCTGCCTCAAGGGCTCCAAAGTTTTCCCCATAGAGTATAATGGAGACTTCAACGCCGGTGTTAGTCGCATTATGCTAACATCGTCACAGCGCCGTTTCTTGTTACAATATCGCCGCGAATAACCACGATTCAACTGCTGTGTCCTGAAGAAAGTGGACTAAGCTTACTGTTCCCTTCTCCCCCTCACCTCCCACCCCTCCCCTTACCCCCCACCCCTCCCTTACCCCCACTCACCCAACACCATAGCCAAAGGCACCCTACGTTCCCGTGGTGTCAGATGTAAACGGTTCGTCTATGTTTCGAAATCGGTTAAGAGTTGCAAACTTAAACACGCGTGTTCTGGTTGAGTTGTATTAATACAAACATTAAGTATGCGTGAAAAAAGGCTCCGGTTTCATTAAACCACTCAGTAATATCGCTTTGCTCAGTAATAGCCTGAGCATATGAAAAGAACACGGTTTCCCACATGTAGCAGGAAGTAATACAGACAGGTGCTGGAGATGATACCTTCCAAAGTCGCTACCTAAATTGTATAATATCGAGGGTCACAGCATATCTTTGGCTCACGCAACTTCATATGACGGTCACAACACATATGCAGACCCAAAGCCTCAGATCAGTCTTAGCTCAGCGAATTGAATTTTTGGCGAGACACGTGACATTTACAGATATCAGCGACATATTGCACAAACATGAGACATGAGTTCACATGTTACACGGCTCCAGGTAAGCTCCTAACGAGTTTTCTTCAGAGTCGCCTTCCGGTTATCAGGATAAAGCTTCCGATGAGCTTCCACCACCTGAAGAAGGTCTTGCCTTGCTTCATCATCCTTCGTTAGATGACATATGTAATCAGATATCAACCTGATTCCACGCTCCGCGGTGTCGTTCGTGACCCGCAGAGTAGTGACGAACGACACAAAATGCCGGTAGTCAGCGTCCTCATCCCATGGTGGGGACTTCTTCAGCAAGGTGGTGCCGATGCCGAGACTGTGGAAGATTGAGACGGACCTGGGCCCGATGAACTTAGTCAGACTCAGCGTCTCCACCTGAGCTACGTCACTCGGCAGGACGGGGAGTTCAGGCTTCCCCAAACTGAGAGTCTGTCCTCGGTCGGCGCTGCAGATGCTGCTTGCCAGAAGATGTTTGGTCTCATCATCAACTTTAGCGCTAGCCAGCACCATAGGCACCAGCTCCTCCGTGAGATACCAGCTGTGTCTCCTCATTACAGCCATCGCCACCTACGCAATATCCGGATCGATGCTGTAGAACTTGGAGAGGTGCTTGTATTGATCAACGTCGTTTACCGCTGCATCCTCAGCCACGGTACTGGTAAGCCACTCCCGGACGTAGTACAGGGTCACGTAGACGGTGAAGCGCCTCAGCTTCTCGGAGAGATCTTCCGTGATGACGCCCAGGTTGAGGAGCTGTGATCGGAACATGAACATTTTGATATCGTACAGCACGTTTGCCATCCATCGTGCCTTGTGGCACGCTCCAGGCTTCGAAAAGGCAGCTTCGTGACTTGCGCTTCCTTCGAGCACCTTGATGGTCAGATCTGCACACTCCCTGTAGTCTGCCCGCAGATTTGATGAGGCCCCAGACGAGGCTCCAGTGATGTCCTCAAGATCTCGAAGCACATATTCGCTTTGGTCCTGCAAGAGCTCTTCCTTTAGCTGAAGAGTCTCATATTCCTCCTTGTTTATGTTCGACCAAACAGATTGGAAGTCCTTGAACAGAGTCGTCTCTGGCGAATGATCGGATCCAAACAGATGTGTCCACACTGCTTTAGCTGAGAGTTCTTGGATGTGATGGCGACAGGCCAGATACAACAGCTTCTTCCCGAGTTTCTGCTCCAGCCTGATCGCTGCCCCTCTTTTGCAGCCAGTATTGGATGCCGTTGTGTCAAAGGACATAGCGTGAACTGTTTCTTCTAGACTCCATTCTTGAATGCATTTGAACACCTCAGCGGCTTGGACTTCTCCAGTGCTATTTCCTATCTTTCTCGCTGATAAAAGCTTTCCTTGAACGCACTGCTCCGTATTTCCCGATACCATAACTGCCAATATCTCGGATTTCCCTCCACCATGTTCATCCAGCAGCTTGACGTCCCAATGGACAACTGTGTCTGCCGGAGGCGTAAACCCCTGCTTGATCTGGTCTGAGAGGACCTTCCGGCTTGCGCTCCGATGACGCCTGATGGTGGATGCACTGATGCTAACCTCGTCCAGGTTGCCGCCACCCGACTTCACTACGGAAGCGAGTACATGTGAAGGGGCTTCACTGCTTATGTTACACCGATCCAATGTGGCTGTCACGCCGCTTCCTGTGATGTTTCGCGGAACTGTGAGTGTGAGTGTGTCGCTACGTGCCGTTTCAGTCGGGGCTGTGTAATCAGGATATTCTTTCTTGTCCGTGTCCTCCTGGTCTGTGTCGTCTTCTGACTCAGTGAGTAGCATTTGTGATTCACTTTCAGTGCTGCAACACATCATGGATGATGATGTTGCACATGGTGGATCGTGTCGCTTCATTTTTCTTTGTGATTTCCGCATGTATTGACGATCAGACGATCCGATATGCAACTTTCGTCCCCTTCTTTGGTCATGCAAAAACGATATGTCGGATTTTTTGTCCTTTTCACTTCTGAGACGGTCTGCCCGGATCTCTTTCTCCGCGGCCACTTTTGACATATCGCATAAAGCGTCGAGCTCTTTTTCAAAATGCTGTCTCTTTCTCCTCTCTATGGCTGAGTCTCTCTTCCTGTTCTTCTCGAGATTTCTCCATTTTTTATATAACCCCGAAATCTTCTCTGCGGCCTTATCTTCGCGAATAGTTGTCAGAGGCACCGCGTGGTAGAGGCCGAGTACTTCGGAGGCCACTGCAGTGGCTAGTTGTCTAGTATCCGTATTTTGCATTGTTTCCTCGTGGAAGTAGAATAGTCTCTGCAGACATTGCCTATTTGTAGGAAGCTGAGGGCATGGAAGTTTGTCGGTGGTCCTCCCGATCATCCACACCCCTTTCCTGCTCCGGGATCGCTGAGAGCGAGCAGCCGGCTTCCTCGGTTTGGGTGGCTCATGCCGCGTTTCTTTGCCACCCCTTGTAGTTGGCATCGTGATACTTGTCGAAGTGAATTTCTTAACTTCTCGTCTTGTTTGAAACTATGAACGTTTAGAACTAAAACTATAAGTTACGATCAACATTTACCCTGAAACAGAAGGAAGGGGTGTTTATTGAGCATTGTAGGAAATTCATCAAAAAATAGGTACACTTCAAAACATGCGAAAACCGGGAGGGGAGGAGGCGTGTGGGCGGGAGGAGGCGTGGGAGGTAAGGGGGTGGGAGGTGAGGGCGAGGGGGTAAAGGTAAGTTTAGTCCACTCTCTTCCAGACACAGCAGTTGAATCGTGGTTATTCGCGACGATATTGTAACAGGAAACGGCACTGTGACGATGTTAGCATAATGCGACTAACACCGGCGTTGAAGTCTCCATTATACTTTATGGGGAAAACTTTGGGGCCCTTGAGGCAGACGCAAACATTGAGCTAGGAAGCTGACATTTTGCATGCTCCCTATTGGGCCACCCAGCAATGGGAAAACACCAGGGGAGCTGGTCTTCCAAATACTTCATAAAATTTGAAGGGGGCTAATATACATATATATATATATATATATATATATATATATATATATATATTGATATATATCAAACAAAAGGTTTTCGCTTCATATGTGACTATATCATTTGAAACTAATATACTCATTTTCACCACTCAGAACGCCCCACCATCACCACCGTTTTGCCCGTATGCGGCGCCGACGTCGAGACCGTTTTGAAAAGTCGAGTTGTCTGTCAAGTTATATATATACATATATATATATATATATATATATATATATATATATATATATATATATATATATATATATATATATATATATATATATATATATATATATATATATATATAGGTTAATACTTAGGACAGATAATACTGTGCCGCAGAATACCGTGTATGCGCCGCCCGCCCGGGTTAGTCTACTTCTCAGCAGCCTTTTCCCCTCTGCTTTCCGTTTGGGGTTCGGAAAACAGACTTGGTGGGCGGCGACACTATGGAACTGCCGCTGGAGTGGCAACTTCTTCCGTAGAGAAGTGCAATGCCCAAATCGAAATTACTAGATTTACTTTTAATACAATATCAAGATTTTCCGACTTACATTGTCTCCAAGGTTTCTATAAATTCCTAGTTACAACTTGGGTATATTGCGTCCTTACACACATCGCTCCAAGGATGCGATTCTGGAGCCGTCTTGCAAGCGACATAGCGTACGAGAACAACGGGAAACAATGGCGTAAAGCAAAACAGCGCTGCAAATCATTGAAGGACATGTATCGTCGATCGGAATTCTTCAGGCAGATGGTTGATGATACAATTCAGCTGGAACTGGAACTGCGTGATTCGAAGGGAAAGAATCGAAGAGATTGTACAAGCCCAAGCCCTGAACCAAAGAGATCAAGCACCTCGCAGATGGAAGCTCGGCCACACTCACGAGATAACAAAAGCTACAACTCGCGAAACCAGAGTCGAAGCCCCACGCCGGAACGGTCAAGCATCTCACCGATAAAAGCCCGATCACACTGAACAGATATCAAGATCCACAACTCGCGATACCAGAGTCCAAGCCCCCCGCTGGGTGAACTTATAAGACCAAGCACCGCGCTGCCAAAACCAAGATTCTCATCGGTTGGTGTTACACAGTGCTCATCAGAGTTCCCAGCTCGCAGATCATCAGCTCACTGTCGGAGCTCTCCGTCGGAACACAGAGAGAAAAACACGAAAGCACACGACGGACGGGATCCAAACAGGGGAATGTCTGACGACAATACCATGCACATAATATTTGGTGAAGCCGAGTGGAGGAAAGTGGTACGGGGAGGTCGTAAGTCTCCGGGTTGGACGAAGGCCGTATATGATAAGTACCGACGAAGCACTGATGCTCCCTGTCCAATCAACTTCAAGTATGGGTATGTGGCAAAACCTGGGTCGCGAAAGTTACACGCCCCAGCTTTTTCAGCTCGGGGAAGGTGCAAACTTGAGGGGTGTCAGAGTTTTACGTTTCTCGTTGACCACATTCCTGCAACGGGGGATGTGAAAATGGACGTATGGACTCAGGTGAAAAATGGACGTATGGACTCAGGTGAAAAATGGACGTATGGACTCAGGTGAAAAATGGACGTATGGACTCAGGTGAAAAATGCCACCGCGGCTACACCGGTCGCTGTCTAAGCGGAACTGATCGTGAGGAAGCTGCCACTACCACCGAACGGATAGGAGCATACCGTACACACAAAGAGAGTGTGCTCGCTGCTCCTGCAGAGGAGCTTAGAACGGGCAACATATCAGCCACACCAAAAGTAAGCCAGCTCCGGCAAGCGGCAGCAGAAAAACGAGCAAAAGAGTGCTCTACTCAGATAATTGGTGCACAGATGTGTGCATCACCAAAGATGTGTCTCAAGCTATGGATATCACAAGCAAGACAGTAAAAGGGGACATCCACATGATATGCAAGTTTCCGCTGATCATAACCATGTACAGATAACTTTTCCTTCGAAAATTCAAGGCGCAGCCAGGCACAGTACACATCGACGCGACAAGAAAAGTGAGCAAACAGATGGGTGGGACGCAACCGTACTATTATGCGGTCGTAGCTGAAGGTGCGCAGAGCACGGAAAAGTCGTACCCTCTCGCCCATATGCTTTCAGAATCCCACACAGTGCCAATCATTGTCATGTTCCTTGCCAATCTTATGAGATACTTCCGACGGATAACGCACGCCGACTTGAGACTTCCAAGGGTTGTGACCGACTACTCATGGGCAGAACTTCATGCATGTTGCGAGTCATTCAACAAAATGTCGCTCAAGCAGTACCTGACAGAATGCTGGCATGCCGTCAAGTCCGACGCTGATGGAAAAGCGCCTCCAGTGCTACTTAGCTTGTGCGTGGCTCACGTGAGCAAAGACTTCCGTGGCGCTCTAAAAGATAACGGAATCACTGACCTTGAAGGGGCTCGAGGTTATATGTGGATACTATCACGCATGGAAAAGGGTAGCACCATGACAGAATTTGACAAATAGTTCTCCATTCTGTGCCGGCTGGCGTTCTCTACAAGTCAGCTCGAGTCCGTGCAACCTACTGCAGAGCTTAAACTGGAGGACGTTTGTGACGAGTACTCATCACGCGCAGCCAAACTAACCAGCCGCACGGGCACGCCATTCTGCATCAAATACAACGCGATGCAGGAGGAGGTGAGAAGGGCAAACGAAAAGGAGCAGAGACAAGAAGATGAGATCGCCAGCCCATTATACAGCCCATCCTTGTTGCATACCTGGTGAACACATACATGCCTCTCCTCCCACTGTGGACGCAGCTACTAACAGACCGCCCAGTCTCCAATGCATGTGTGGAGTCTTGGATGAAAGTGGTGAAGCGGCAGATCCTGTGCGGGCGCCAGAAACTTCGTCCCTGTAACCTTGTGCGATTGATCACCCGAGACATGTCAGCACGACAAAAAGAAGACCTCATTCCGCGCGCGCCTGCCAAACGCAAGAGACCAAAGACAAACCTCCGCCCGAAAGATGGTCCCTCTGAGCTGGACCACACGGAGGCAGAAGAGATCTGGTACCGAAAAGGACGCACAGTGCAGGCCTCATACGTGCAACAGGACGAACCACCATCCTCCGTTCACCGAGTGATACATGCACAACACGGGTCACGCTGCCAGACCGCACAGCCGGGACGACACAGCTCACTGCACGTGGGGAACGTAGTCGTGCACGATCTCAGTAAAACAAGTCTGGCTCCACAGGAAATGCTGGACGACTGCGTAATGGATGCGTATATCCTGACAGTTGCCAGCACCGCGCCGACGCAAGCGTCCGTGTCCAGTGTTCACGCCATGCCGACTATGCGAAAAACGGCAGTGTCAAGAGGACTGACGCAAATTCTGCAGGAGAAACATGCCGTGAACCTCTCAGACTTGTGGCTAGTGCCATTGGTGTGCTACACTGGAGCAAAGCACTGGGTGCTATTCATCGTTGCCAACAAAGCAAAGCGAATAGTTTTCCTGGATTCCCTGTGCCCAAAAACACCAAACGCTCGGGCATTCGGTGACCTGGTCGCGCTGGTCAATGCAGGGAAGCGACCGAGCCACTTCTGGCAACACTGGCGGCTAGTTGTCCCGGGAAACATATTACATCAAGAAGACCTGGCGTCTTGCGGATTGCATGTCTGCCTGTATGCATTATGAGTCAGCAACGCAGACGTACGACAGATGGGTCAGACAAGGCATGAGCGAGAAATGTTCTTTGGAGCCTTCAGAACCGAGATTCAAGAGACCATCGAAAACGTAAGTAAGCAATATGAAGAATATACAACAGTGACATTTAATATGATCTCCTCCTTGAAGGTACTAGCTTGCTACCTAGCTGAGGTGCTCCTGGGGCTACTTCTACTAATAACTGGTGGTGGCCTATCTGCAAACAAAAAGACAAAAAAAGGATGCAACAATTTGCATTGAACAGCAGACAAATGACATGTATTGGCATCCTGAGGCATTCCTAAGCTGGCTGTCCTAACTTTTGAATAGCTGGCGATGGGAAAGCCCAATATCAATCGAGCCTGTAATAGTGCGTATAGCCAAATAGGATAGGCTGCTGCATACGAAACAGGGGTCGACATTAGGGGGAAAAACGAAATGAAAAAAGGCATGGAATGTTGTCATATTAAATGTAATTGTTGTATGTCATCATGCTCTTTGTAGCCGCACTGAAACACATCAAATGCAAAGAATATATGGAAACAAGTGGTAGAACCAAAGGGACATATGGATGGCATATTTGAGCCGTATTTGAGCCTCCCAGAAGACTTCAGCTGATGTCTGCGCATGAAATCAAATGCCCGCGACTGCTGCACACATATATATATATATATAGTAATCGGATGCCTCTTTCTGCGATGGCGTCCCAGCCTGATTAAAAAATTTTAACTGGCCATAAAATGATTAATATGCTGGCTAAGCTCAAGCAGAAAGCAAAACATACTGTAATCCTTCGTACCGAACACAACTAGTCCTTGCGATATGACTTGACATAGCTTGATTATAGCATGTTTCGCATATATGCCGTGCGAAACAACATGTGTCAGAAACACAAGCTGGAAGGCTCATGCATGCTGCCCACTGTGATTGTGTGCGATTTGTACTTCAAGTATCTGGTGAAATATACCGATCTTATGCTCAAGGAGGTCCTCGCTTCTGAGTGATGTGCACTGGATCTGTCTGTATTTTTGTCTTTGTCAGTCTGTCCGTCAGTCAGTCAATCAACCTGTCTCTTTGTTTTTGTCTGTCTTTCAGTCAGTCAATCAGCATGTCCTTTGCCTTTGCATGTCTGTCTGTCTGTCTGCCTGCCTGTCTGTCTGTCTGTATGTAGGTCTGTCTGTCTGTCTGTCTGTCTGTCTGTCTGTCTGTCTGTCTGATTGTGTGTACTTCTGTCTGTCTGTTCTGCCATTCTATATGTTCCTCCACTTTCAGCTAATCTACCGATCCCTATGCACGACAGGCACAGACTGCAGACTGGACCGTGACGCTGCCTCTCGCTGACATGCGCACTACAGCCCGAAACGCGTCATGCCACCAATGAAACACGTGCGCATCCTGAAGACGTCCGTTCAGGAATACCTCGGCATGCTGTAAGTGTTCAATGGAAAATGGACTAAACTAAGATGATTTGACACGTCAATTGCAAAGCAAATAATGATATTTTTCTTCCAAAAAACATCATAATGTGGGATCTTCGCGTTGTCGAAATCGCCGGTCATTCGGAGGGCGAGATTGAAGAAATCACATTTTTCTGTCTACTAAACTTTCAACTAATACCTGGCTAACCTCTGTGTGAAGAACGTGGATTGGCAGAGGCATGTGTATCACAATACAATCACTTAATCGAGCATAAGGTTTCCCTTGCTTTTGGTTTTAACCCTCACATACCCGAAGCATGTTGGACAGCATTTGAACCAAGCATGTCATGAAGAAGTGAGATCACAGCTGATTAATCTCGCAGGCCATTGACTAACAATTTTGTGTCCAAAAGATCCAGAAAGGAGATGTGATTACCCATGCCAAACAGCATAGCGCTGCTTCGCTCCGTTCTCCACTAATCGTCATGAAGTTTTCCGGTGCATACGCCTCCCCGGTAGGGTAACGCTTACATTAATTATATCTTTTGCATCGATATTTTGAGTTTCAATCTCCTGAACAAGCAAGTCGACAGAAGAATCATTTTGTTTGACAATGTAGGCTGGTTTTTAGCCTACTAATTACAATTATCCTTGGTTTCCTAGCTTGATGTATCGTTCTGAAGCCTGAACTAAGCTTCTTTTGGCGACAAATGTTCGCATAATATTTTAAAGAAAAAATTCAGGATGCCAAGCTGTTCTTTCTCTCTGAGTGATGTGACATGTCAAAGTCTATCATCAATGGCGGATGAGAAGGAGGCAAATCAACGCTGGTAGAAGACCACCACATCAGAATCATGAGACTGAATCGTACATTTCCCGTCACAAATA
The DNA here is from genome assembly GCA_034440615.1 of Ashinkailepas kermadecensis. Classification (NCBI taxonomy): domain Eukaryota; kingdom Metazoa; phylum Arthropoda; class Thecostraca; family Neolepadidae; genus Ashinkailepas; species Ashinkailepas kermadecensis. The sequence goes on from JAOTOM010004204.1 coordinate 95,204, forward strand.
GGCTCGTTGTGTTGACATCTAAATGCAAGCGAAAATCAAAATGTGTTCATATATACAGGTCACATTTTACGCGTTCGAATAATTTGTGAATAAATTAAAGTTGTGAAAAAAAATTGCCTGGGCAATTGATACATCAAATATATACATATTTCACCGTCACAATTATCGAAAAAAAATACTATCGTAAGTTTTCATTCCAAGGGTCCATTACTTATGTTATGGTGGACACAGCGACATTTTTGGAAACTTTTCGACTTGTCCCCATTATTCTTACCTGGAAGAATGATGTAAGCATAACGTTCTGCATAACCCATCTCCCTCGATGTGGAGCATACGGTAGGGGATAATTGTTATGCTGTACAAGTACCAGCTACTTTGGAGGATTCCTTCCACAGCATTCATTCGTGTTGTGTATGAATGTTAGGCTTTGCCGTAGCGATTATTTAATTATCCTCGAAAAGATTTCTTCACGCAATACGGGACTCCGGCGGACATTTCCTACCATCAATGTACGCACACTATATCTGTGAAGAACATGGTGCATTCCGTCAATTTTAACCACCTGACAAAAACAGTATCTCCCGGGATGGTTGATTCAACCAGATTTGTCGTATTTCGTCCGTTTGCAGCCTCTTACTCGTCACACATACCACTTATGATGATTTAAAGCACACATGAGAAACAAACAGATAAAACCGCAAACTCTTCGTGGTTGGACGGATGGAAATTGAAGTTCGCTTCTGCGCAATGACGCGGTATAAACACTAAGCGAATATATTTATCCCAGTAAATTGATATTATTCGAAGAATAGCGTCATGAGTTTGAAACACAACGATGATCTATATATCATCAATTTCCCTATGTTTAATGATCTTCAATGAGGCCTTGGTAAACGTAGTGTTTGTTAACACGCGCACTGAACAGCCGACATCACCACACGGTGGCAGGCTGGCCAAACTCACACACACACACACACGTGCGCACTAGAGGGGGAGGCGAAATCCGCCCACCCCTCCGGTTTTTCATACATAACTGCAGATTTTACCGGTCGATATACGCGATTTTCTGCGCACCTGTTTAGAAATGACCGGCGCGTCGTTTAAAGCAAGGAAAGTGGAAATCGTCCGAAAATATTTCCAGTTAGGGGCCGTTAAAGTAAAAAAAATTCCTAGCTCCAGACCACAAAAAACGGCGCTGATGCGCTTCCGGTATATTCGCAAAAGGGAAGTGTTCTTGGCAACACTAGCGACTTGTTTGATGTATATTGATATGCTATATAGTTTCAAGGTCATGTTAGGTCACCAAGATCAAGTCAGGTCAAGTTCATGACAGGTTAATGGAACCAAACTTGATCAGCTAGAATGTTGTCATAAATGCACTACTGTTTGTCATTTGTACTGTTTGTCATTGCGTTTCCATACTTTATTCATGTACTTCACTCTTTTCTTCGCGAAGCCGACTGCGCCGACCTGCCCGACGGAGCAGTCGGGCGGGCGGCCCGGTTCCGGTAACTGGAACAGGTAACTGACCTGATAAAGTGCTGCTATATAGGTTGGTTGGTTATTGGTTTTTACGACACGTCGACCGTTGAGTCATATAGTGTCGCCAATCTCTCACGCCGATTGGTCGCGGGCGAAGAGTAGCGACAGGTGAGACTCGAACCTACAATCTTTCGATTGTGAAACGAGCATCTTACCCCAAGACCACTCGTCTCCTGCTATATAGGTGACCTGAGGTCAAATGTCGGGTCTAGCATCTGTATTGCATCATTAGTAAAGTCCAAAACATCATTGATGCCCATTTTGGAGCATTTAAACATAATCACAGCGATCCATAACAATGACAAGCCAAGCCACGCAAAACAAGAACATAATTTTGACAAATGTGACCTCATTTGACCTTGAAGATATTGACCTGTCATGAAATTTGCACACAATAGAGTTCACTACCGTACCCATCCACCCTGCGAATTTCGTTCCTCCAGCTTTAATAGGAGCCAAGATCTTAGGGGGGCGGAATCCGCCCCCCCCCCCCCTCCAGTGCGCGTAATTTTCAGAGGCCCTCCAGGGCGCGTGTTAAGACGGATGGGACTAAAACGTAAATATATGATTGTTCTTGAACATAATTTGACTCACATTATCAACTTCTTTTAAGTATCCTTTTATGCCGCTAAAACCATTGGTCTCACAAGACCTCACATTTTACCCTCGGACACGAGTTGGAGAATGCCGTCACCGTTCTTCTGACATAACAGGCAGGCATCCGCCCGGCGGTTTGACGTCCGTCACAACTCGCCCTCAGAGAAACTGTGGAACCGCAACTAGGTCCAATATCTGCACCTGTCTTTATCAGGGAATAACACCCTTGCAGGTGATTAGCATTTAATTAGAGTACCTTCGCTACATTTCGAGGAACATTTTGATAATCACAGAACAATGGAGTTTGAGCACATGACTATAGTCAAGCATATGACTAGAATTGCAAGCCACGCAATGCCTTCGGCGATTTTTCAAGAAAACGACGGGAATTACCGTTCTCACAAAGACAAAGATTTTGAACTACTTTTATTTATTGTGGCAAAGGATATCTGTACGCTGGGGCAGGCATTCCCTCACCAATGCCATAACATCGTATATCTGTCTTTTCTTACAGAGCACTCACAAAGTCTGAAGAGATGTCTGCAGCTGAGGGGCACGAATGAGCGCAGCTGGAAGACTGACCACCAACAAAGGGTTATATAGTGCCGATAATTGTTGTGCCTACTGCACGATTTCTGCATCTTTGGAATGATTGTGCATGCATGCTCGCAAATACAGACTGAAGCATTTCAATTCACACTTATGAATTTATCATCGGTCTATCGGTGTATCCACTGCAAAATCACATTTTGAAATATATCTCGTTCATGCAATGGAAGCACACACACACACCAACAACTCCACAAGCACGAAAGCACTTATATAAGCGCACACGATTTTAACCGTCCATTACGAAATCCATCATTATAGCGCATAATTTATCTCACCCACCATAGTTTCAATGCCTTTGAAAATTATTTAAGTGCTGGGCGTGCGACCATCTTGGACGGATACAGTGCAAGATTAAACTAAACTCGAGGGGGCAGGAAAAGTTATTGTGGAGGGCCGTCACACGACACTTCGGCGGATGCACAGAGTGATTGTCGCTCCGCCACTACGATGCAATAAGGCACAAATAGTGCACTTTTAAAGAAGACATTATGGGTCGTGGTATTCGCCAGCCATAGTGTACCACATTAACATTTATGGGCATGGGTCTGGCCACACGGTGCGACGGGTGGGACGCCTTCTACTTTTCGGAGTGGCTGGAACGTAATATATTTCGTATCCATCACTTTTGCGGAGGGGAGAGCCAGCAACGCTTCACGCAGAAGGCACAGAAGAAATCGGGTGTTGAGAGATTAGTGATTGGCGGGAAAAGTTTCTAAAGACGTGCAAGGAACCCAAACTGTAGGAAGGTTTCTACCAGGGTCTATATCTTGCGTCTATCAGAGTCTATTCTATACCTCTACCAGAGATCCACAAGCATCAAGTTTCGGACATTAAATCTATGCTGCTCTTTTGCCTCTCAATCAGTTCTTGCTTGGGGTACCGGGTTATTAGTTCCGTGTTATCATCAAATGTACCGGATGCTTGGATAGGGCACCCATTTATGTATATGGTATCGTTATTTATTTAAATATTCCGCTTAAATCCCTTAGCTTGATATTCGGTGCCCACACGGCGACCTCTGTAGGTCACAGCTTGCAATGCCCCGCATAATGCTTGACATCGCATATGTAAGACCCAATGAGGCACACATGGTACAATTTTGGGGAAAATCTAAGGGGTCGTGGTTTTGATCCTCCCTAGGGTCCCATGTTAAAGCCTATGGGAAATTAACCATAAAGTGAAAAAGTGAAATTTGTGATGCTCTTTTACCTCTCAACCGGTTCTTCCTTCCGGTACCATGTTATTAGTTCCGTGTCATGATCAAATGTACCAGATGCTTGGATAGGACTCCAATTTATGTATATGGCATCGTTATTTATTTAAATATTCCGCTTAATTCCCTTACCTTGATATTCGGCGACCGCACGGTGACCTCTGTAGGTCACAGCTTGCAATGCCCCGCATAATGTTTGACATCACATATGTAAGACATGAGGCACACATGGTACAATTTGGGGGAAAATCTAAGGGGTCGTGGTTTTGATCCTCCATAGGGTCCCATGTTAGAGCCTATGGGAAATTAACCATTGAGGGAAAAAGTAAAAATTGTGATGCTCTATTACCTGTCAACCAACTCTTGCTTGGGGCACCGGGTTATTAGTTCCGTGTTATCATCAAATGCACCGGATGCTTGGATAGGACACCCATTTATGTATATGGTATCGTTATTTATTTAAATATTTATTTAAATAATAAGTAGAATCGCACGAAGTGTTGCGAATGCGCCGAATGCGCAAGGGAAGTGTGCACGTGCACGGACGGAGTGGTGATGACCTCGCGTTATGAACCGGAATGTCTGAAATTGGAAAACATTTTGCAGTTATAAAGTTATTTTGTACAAATGTAATTTCAATAGTGTGATGTGACTTAGCCAGGGATACCAAAAGAAAACGTTCGAACACGGTGTGGGGGAGGCTAGGGCTGAATTCCGGTGACTCAGAAACGATGGTGATTGACCGATTGACTTAGCTGCCCGCTCCACAGGACAGCTAAGGTGGTCACTAGTTGTTTTATTTATAGGTAATAAAAACGGACCACTTTGAAGAAAAATGTGGTCGACATCCAGAGTTTTCAGAAAACGTGGGTAAGTCTGCCCCTTCCAGATCTGTTTCCCCCCATCACAAATCTTTGGTACGCCACCGCTTAAAACACACATTTTCCTAAATATCTCTGGGAAAGTCATTTAGACAACTTTTAACAAAAATTGATGTGCTATCCATGAAAGCTCTTAATCCGCTGCTGCTTGATTAGTTACGTCACCGATACGGTGACTTTATTTTCCGTTCTTAGGTGCTTATTTTTTGGGGGCAGGGATTACTTCTGTAATCAGGACTGTTATTGTACACAATTTGTACACAAACTATGTTGCCATGTCACACAAGACTGCGGCATTATATATTTATTCATGAAGAACACGGCCGAAACATGGACACAGTTGACGTGATATTCCCATAAAAACCACTTCCAAATGTCAACACTGGAGCCCACAGTCAGCCGCAGAAGCCGACATGTCCAGCAGGATGTTGCGATTCCAAGATCCCGTACGGCTTCACACTCCAAGATCCCGTACGGCTTCACATTCTAGTCCTCGTCTGGAACACAAGGAGGTGGACGTCAGGATACGCATCGGCGGAAGACATCACAAAGCACATGTTCGCACCAGAAAATAAACGAACGCCAGTGCTGGAGAAACACAGTGCGGTGGTTGGTTGGTTGTGGTTTTACGATGCACTCAGCAGCTGAGGCCATGTGCCGTCGCCGGCCTCTCACCCTGGCAGTAGGGGCGAGAACCACGGGAGATCGAACCCCATACCTCTGGCATGTCAGACGCTCAGCTTAACCACTGGGCTACCGGCACCCTGCGGTGCGCTGCTAACGAGAATGTCCGGCTCATCAATGGATGGAGTACACAATGGAGAGTACACAACTCAAAGCCGTGGTCTGAAGTCAGCTCAGTAGCGGTGCAGGACGGGCACGCTTGTTGGGCGCACCTGCAGGCGGGTGGGGTGCGCTGGCGGCGGTCGACGATCGCGTCTCCGTCAACAGTTCGGTCAGGGTGGCGGCCAGCGCAGGGTCGCAGGCGGCCACAGGCCAGCCTGCTCGGACACAGCACGGTCAGGTGGAATAACAGTCCGACCTGGTCGTCACGGCCACACTCTCCTCCGACAGCAGGGGAGGTGACCCTCACCCCAAGCCATCTGTGGTCACAGTCACTCTCCCCCAGCAGCAGGGGAGGTGACCCTCACCTCACACCGTCTGTGGTCGTCACAATCACCCTCCCCCGATAACAGGGCAGGTGACCCTCACCCCACACCGTCTGTGGTCGTCACAATCACCCTCCCCCGATAACAGGGGAGGTGACCCTCACCCCACACCGTCTGTGGTCGTCACAATCACCCTCCCCCGATAACAGGGCAGGTGACCCTCACCCCACACCGTCTGTGGTCGTCACAATCACCCTCCCCCGATAACAGGGGAGGTGACCCTCACCCCACACCGTCTGTGGTCGTCACGGCCACACCCTCCCCTGGCAAACAGGGGAGGTGACCCTCACCCCACACCGTCTGTGGTCGTCACAATCACCCTCCCCCGATAACAGGGCAGGTGACCCTCACCCCACACCGTCTGTGGTCGTCACAATCACCCTCCCCCGATAACAGGGCAGGTGATCCTCACCCCACACCGTCTGTGGTCGTCACAATCACCCTCCCCCGATAACAGGGGAGGTGACCCTCACCCCACACCGTCTGTGGTCGTCACAATCACCCTCCCCCGATAACAGGGGAGGTGACCCTCACCCCACACCGTCTGTGGTCGTCACCATCACCCTCCCCCGATAACAGGGCAGGCGATCTTCAATCGACACCATCTGTGGTCGGGGGGGGAGGCTCGGGGAGAGGCGTGGGGAAGCCGGCGGCGACAGGGAGGAAACCCTCACCCCCTGACCGTGCATGGTCCGGGATGCACGGGACCAGCCGGCGGCAAGGGAGATGACCCTTACTCAAGGTGTGCTTCGGTATGCTTCCCAGGTGTGCTCTGCAATGGGAGACTGTATCAAATGAATTATTTTGTTTACCCAAACAAATGTGGCAATATACTTCCCAAATCAAATCTTCCAAAACAGGGCCGGGCACAGGAATTTTCAGAGGGGGGGGCACTCGCCTGGAGGCACCATTTCTTCGGCGGGGCGCCAACGCTAAAGTACTGGGATGGGTGCCTTCGATCCGTTTAGCAGTGTGTTTGTTTTGTGTGTGTGGGGGGGGGGGGGGCGGGGGCACCGCGTCTCCGCGCAAAGGCGTCCCCTTTCCTAGGGGAGAGGGTGCATGCCCCCAGTGCTCTCCTGTATCCACACCTGCGCGCAAATCATGATTCTACCTTGCTTATTACACAATGGTTACTACCATACAGAAGGCATCAGCATTGACAAATTCTTCAGTTGATATAAATATAAAATATAAAAAGTGAACTTTACGTACAAAACGCACTACACTGTATTATAAAAAACGGTTAAGAATTTCTGAAGCAAAATTTGTTAAACATTCATTTTGTTCTCTATCCTACTTTGTGTCATACAAATACAGTTACTACCCTGCCCTCACCGCACGCCTTCATGTGTGGTGAGGGCAGAGTCTGATCAGGGAGGGGCGGTGTCGGCCGGCGGCGGCAGGGAGGTGACCCACACCCCACACCGTCCGTGGTTGAGGGCGAGGTTCCAGGGGTGCAGTACCGATCAGAGTTGGACGAGCTCACTACCTATTCCGGCGGCTCGGTGTCATGAAATATACAGCCGGTGACGGCCGGCACTCAGTCGGTCGTCCAACTCGGTGGAACTGGGTGGAACTCGGTGGAATATGCAGCCGCATGCCGTATCGCATCGCATCGCCTATCGTTGCGAAGACATGCTCTGCGATAGCATCGACCCTGGTACAGCAGCTGGTTTCACATCAGCGGCGACACAGACAAACCGATACAGACGCTGGCGACATAGGTACATGTACAGCAGCGGGCTTCACAGCTCCGGCGACATACACATAGATACAGACGCCGGCTTCACATCTGCGGCGACACAGACACACCGATACAAACGTTGGCTTCAAAACGGCGGCAATACAGACGCCGGCTTCACAACAGAGGCGACGGACAAACCGATACAGACGCAGACACTGGCTTTACAATGGAAGCGACAGACAGACCGATACAGATGCTGGCGCCACAGCTACGGCGATACAGACGCCGGTTTCACGACAGAGAAACCGGTTTCGCAGCCCGCACCTGCCAACAGCTTCTCCCTCTTGGGACCTCTCCATGATGAACCTTCCTCTCGCCGCTGGATCCACCCCCGCCGGATTGCAACTCACTTCCACCGGACTCCCGACTAGAATCTGCCGGACTGCGACTCACCTGTGCCGGACTGCGACTCACCTCTGCCGGGCTGCGACTCACCTCTGCCGGGCTGCGACTAAACTCTGCCGGACTGCGACTCACCTCTGCCGGGCTGCGACTCACCTCTGCCGGGCTGCGACTCACCTCTGCCGGGCTGCGACTCACCTCTGCCAGACTGCGACTCACCTCTGCCGGACTGCGACTCAACTCTGCCGGACTGCGACTCACCTCTGCCGGGCTGCGACTCAACTCTGCCGGGCTGCGACTCACCTCTGCCGGACTGCGACTCAATTCTGCCGGGCTGCGACTCACCTCTGCCGGGCTGCGACTCACCTCTGCCGGACTGCGACTCAACTCTGCCGGACTGCGACTCACCTCTGCCGGACTGCGACTCACCTCTGCCGGGCTGCGACTCAACTCTGCCGGGCTGCGACTCACCTCCGCTGGGTTGCGACTCGCCCACGCCGGCCGCCAGCGCGTCGCTGATGTCGGAGCCGACGGCGATCTCGACGCCGTCGTCCATGGCGCGGCCCAGGTCAAGCGCGGCGGCCGTCGACGCCAGCCGAGCGCGGTAGGTGCGCCGCGCCGCCGCCTCCTCAGTGTAGTCCTGCGCCGTCCACTGCACCGTGCTGCCGTCCACCTGTTGCAGAGGCGGCATCACCACCAGCGCACCAGCTGAGCACCCTGAAGCTGAGCATAAACCCTGTGGGAAAGCATCCCCGGAGGCTTCCCGAGCCTATTGCATTCAATGAAACAGCACCCTGAAAATGTATACAATTATCTACCAATGTCGATCCCGCGATGACATTCGGCCACGGAGTCGCATTCAATATGACAGCTTCCAAATTAAGATATGAAGGGGTGCGAATATTCCAAATATGAAGGGGTGCGAAGGGTAGCACCAAACTCATTCCCTGTTTATTGATCCAAATGGTGTCGGTTTTATTTTTTGCAAGCCTTACGTACCGGACGGTGCCTAATTGCAGTGATACATGATTTTTTTCCAAATAGGTTAGATTACACAACCTTCTGAACACTAAATTGACATCCTCCCAACGGAGTATCGACATCCTGCTTCATGATGCGTCGTTATGAAGTCTTCATATCTAATTTTCAACAGTATCGTGTTGATAAGTATCAGGCTGATGCTCACCATTGCGGATTGTGATGTACACATCTATCAGCACAATTCCATGTACGAGGATTCCCTATGATGTGGTCTGTTATACAATATCGGTTCGTAAGGATATGTATTTTGTATTGCTATTGTTAAAATAGTTACCACTAAATTAGGTATCTTAAGACAGAGGAAAACGATGCACGCATGTTGGATCAGAATTGTGCTCTAAAAAAGTTATAATTTCTGTTGAATGACATCGTTTCCATGGCGAATTACGACATCCTATTATACTCCTTTCGACATCTCACACCTTATGAAAAACCATTATTTGAATACTGCCCGATTGTGTCCTACAATCCAGCAGCATTGTAGCGTGACAGGGGCTCTGTAGTTACCGACGATACGTCCGACAGACTCCGGCACAAAAGACGGCGGCGAGGGAGGGGAAGCCTTTGGAAACTTGAACCTGGACAACTTACGTCAACTGAGAAAGGCTCAGACTAGACTCATTGCGATGACTGACTGTTAAGCAGTGATTTAAAACATGGTCAGCCTCTTAAATCTGCGTGCTCTTCTGGTTCAGGCTTTACTAGCGACGGCTCAGGCTGTACATCGGTGCTGGTTCAGGCTTACCAATTGAACAATTCTATGTAGCGCTATTAACATTGCGACAAGCGCTATCAATATTGCGACGGTGACAGACGACGGTGGGCGTATGTTTTATCCTTCTGTTTCATTTCTCACTATAATCAGCCGGCAGCTCAACAGGACTGCTCAGTCAGCACATCACCAAAGCAGTACTTCTCGGAGTCCTCCCAGTAGTGGTGTATGCCTACCGAGAATAGTCTGGAGACACATGGGTCCGAACTCACGATTCGCACACCACCACTGCCCGAGGGCAGGGCAGGTCCGCTGACTAATCGACCACACACCGGCATGCTACAAATCAAAGTTCTTTGTAGCAAAACTAGCCGGACGAATAACAGAACTGATGTTAGCCGGCTTCGCTGCGATGGGAGCGGTGTGCTGCGGTGCGGGATGACATCGGCGGCGGCGGCGGCATGTTCCACCACCGAAGACATAACTTGCCTGCATACTCCTGCTGCCACCGTTCGTGATGAGACGTGGATGCACATTATAAATAACAGCATTTGAAGGAGGCGAACGAGAGCGCAAGTGTGCCATGTCTGATGTATGTTTACTGAGGCGAACGACAGCGCAAGTGCGCCATGTCTGATGTATGTTTACTGAGGCGAACGACAGCGCAAGTGTGCCATGTCTGATGTATGTTTACTGAGGCGAACGACAGCGCAAGTGTGCCATGTCTGATGTACGTTTACTGAGGCGAACGACAGCGCAAGTGTGCCATGTCTGATGTATGTTTACCGAGGCGAACGACAGCGCAAGTGTGCCATGTCTGATGTATGTTTACTGAGGCGAACGACAACGCAAGTGTTCCATGTCTGATGTATGTTTACTGAGGCGAACGACAGCGCAATTATGCCATGTCTGATGTATGTTTACCGAGGCGTAGGAGAGCCCATACACCGCTATTCCGGCTTTAACGAGCAAGCGACAGCTGTTATCCCGCTTGATCCAGTCCTGGAAGACACGTTATCACACTCGATGTAGGCCGACTTGCAGGGCAGCGGCGGCGGGCGCTCACCGTATAGGTGTGCTGCATAGTGATGAGGTTGTTGCAGAGCAGCTTGCCCGTCTGGTCCTGCTCCATCACCACCTTGACGCCGTACACATCACCATCGTACAGAACCCGCAGGTAGCCGGTACCCAGCGTCTGAGGATGGCAGACCACATGTCAGCTATGCCCAGCGTTTGATGAGGTTATCTCTGATTGGTTGGTTATTGGTTTTACGACACGTCGACCGTTAAGTCATGTAGCGTCGCCAATCTCTCACGCCGATTGGTCACGGGCGAAGAGTAGGAGGTTATCTCTGACAGACGTCTGAGGGGGCAGGTCACGTTATCTCTGACCGGCGTCTGAGGGCGGGTCACGTTATCTCCGACAGACGTCTGAGGAGGGCGGGTCATGTTATCTCTGAGAGACGTCTGAGGAGGGCAGGTCATGTTATGTTATCTCTGACCGACGTCTGAGGAGGGCATGTCACGTTATCTCCGACAGACGTCTGAGGGCAGGTCACGTTATCTCTGGCCGGCGTCTGAGGGCGGATCACATGTCATCTCTGGCCGGCGTCTGAGAGGAGAATCACAGAAAGGGTCTCAACCAATGCAAGAACGTGTGTTTGCGTGTTTTTTTGTTGGGGGGGGGGAGCTATCAATGCTTTAGGTCCATTCCTTCCATAAAACGTTGATAAGGCCAATGTTGCATTAGAAAGCGTTGTTATCACCAATCACCTGCAATGGGCTCTGTAGCCATGGATAGCCAACAATGGGAAGTGAGCTAATAGATCAGGCGCTAACGTCGCTGGGTAGCTCTAGGAAATTCAGATCAGATCAGATGCCACAGGACATAATCCACCATTATATTTGACTGACCAAGTCAGCTTTCCATAAACGAGCCGAGGAACTGCGTATATTGGGCAAGGACCTCTGCAAGCCAGAAGATCTTCATGTGCCAGGTGACGCCTCCATGTGTCAGTTAGGATCTCCACGTGCCAATAATATAGCTATGTGCGTCAAGTAACGAGCCCCATGTGTCGAGTAGCCAGTTCCATGCATCAGGTAGCACGCATCACGTGCATAGGGCGCAATACACTCACCTTCCAGTCGGCGCCGCTCTTGACTGACAACGTGGAGCGTTTCTCGAACATCGGCGAGTCATCGTCCTCGTCCTCGTCTTCGTCCTCTGCCTCCTCCTCTTCCTCTCTGTGCTCCTCGTCAGCTGTAGCCCGCTCCGATTCGGCCACCGCCGCCGCCTCCCCGCTCCGGAGCTTTTCCAGCGCAGAGTCAAAGGCCTCTTTATACTGGTCGGCGAGCGCCTCGGTCTGAAACACAGAGTCGGATTGTGAGCATAGCAGGGCGGCTGCCACCACAAACACAGAGTCGGCTCGTGAGCATAGCAGAGCGGCTGCCACTACAACCCGCGTACGTCATTTTGGCAGCTTTCCGCACGATATTCTACTGAAACTGCACGCCCCACACCAATGGAGTTGCTTTTAAAATGTCGTCTTGAAGTGGAAACTGATACCTTATTTGTCCTCCCAATGCTCGCAATCGGCGTCATCAGCACAAAGAAGGTTGAAAAAGCATGTTGCCAAAGTGGCTCGGCGATGTGGTAATCGGATCAACTGAGGAGTACACATTCGGACCTTCAGGTTACATTTTCCGGCTAGCCCTGAACACTCAGAAGCAATGGCACGACGGAAATGGAGCAAAGAGCATGCACTAAACTGGGCGGATAAAAAAATAGACAAGGCATAGGAGTGGAAGAATTAGAGAAGGTGGATCAATACAGGGCTCGTTACATCGCAAAACGCCGCAATCGCAGAAACCACAGAGACTAAAAGACATGGATGCGTTTGTTGTTTAATTTAAATGAGCAATGGACTTACCCCGAGAAAGTCAGATCAAATGCACAGTTGGAAAAAAAAATCGATATAAACGTTAATAGATGGCGAGGAAGATGTTTTAAATTAAAAATTACACCTTGATGTGCTGTTACACACTGGATTTGAGCAGCGCGCTGATATCCACTAATGTCACTACCATTCAGATGTGTCCAATCTCTTGTTACATACTTTTAAGTGACAACCCACATGGCGCACGTACAATCTCGGTGCACCAACCGGTTTACGAGGAAACCGGGTAAATTGGATGAACGAAGCCATCATACGAAGGGCTACCACCGTGGAAGAAGGTAACGTGGGACCAATAAATAATAGTTACCGCACACGTTGGTCTACCCCTTCCCCGAGATGAAGGAACTACAGGGTTATCCAAGTTAGTTAGTTATTTGAGTTTTAGGGCGCCTCGACCAAAATTGTGATCATTTAGACAGGGTTATCCAAGCGATATGACTGCAAATGCATTCACGTCTGTCAGGGGCCGACCCAAGAACTTCCATGAGGGGGGGGGGGCACTCGTCTGGAGGGGGCCATTTCCTCGGAAGAGCGCCACTGCGAAAGTTCCTGGACTGAACATTCGATTTCAGCCTTCGACTGAACATCCGTTGAAGAAGAACCTTGGGTTCTTTTACAACGCATTCAACCGCTATGTCATATAGCGTCGCCAACCTCTCATGCCGATTGGTCGCGGGTGGACTCGGTAAACGCCGTCGGCTGTGAGATCCGAACCCACAATCTTGCGATCAAGAGTCCGACGCTCTACCAACTGAGCCACCGCGGCCCCCTGAACATCCGTTGAGCAGGTGAGGGGTGCACTCCAGCATACAACCTTTTCTTTTCAGGGCACCTTTTCCTTTTGACTCTCGCAGGGGCGCATTTGGCTGACAAACTTGTTGAGCGGGGAGGGGGATGTACTCGAACCTTCCCAGAGAGATTCCTTATCCTGGCCAGAGGTGCTGCTTTTCATGGGGGGGGGGGGGGGGCACATACCATCCCCGACCTGCTAAAAGGACGAATGGCTTTCCTTTTCCTATCGTGAAGTAACGTCCGAAATAGTTGATGCAATTGATGCCACATTTGATCATCATGCCACTGGCATGATGCTACATTGATGCCAGTTGATGCCACACAAGTCTGGCGAACGATTGGATCTTTGGACACTTCAATATCTGTCTAACTTGGCATGTGAAGACTGCTCTCAGCAGAATAATTTTCAAGGTGCGATTTCAGCTGGTCTGAAGAACATATTACCGCATGTAGCAAGGATACGGTGAAGAAGAAAATGCCGTTGATTTTCGTCAAATCAATTAAATAGAGTGACAATCTACCGAGTATCTGTCCAACATAGACCAGGGATTCCGAACGGGAGGGGCCTGAAAATTGCGTACATACACAATCGGCGCATAAACTAGCGACAGTGTCATGACAACTACACAGCTGGCTCGTGCACATGCCATAACACGGATGTTCGGGATGTTGAACACTTTGGATAAGGACCCAGTAGTCAGGTCAGGTAGTCAATACTATTCAAGCCGCATACAAAAGCATATGGGGTTTCGATGCCAGTAGCCAACAAAATCGCTTTGAGAAGAGACAAAAAACCGCCGGAGGGGCGCGGGCAGGAAGCAGACGGAGCAGCTGTCCCCCAAACCTTGGAACGAGGCGGAGCCGCACCAACCCTTGCAGGCCACATAAATGCGTATTGGGAAGTTCACACTCCACGCAGCCCACGTTTTGCATCTACAGTTCCTGTCGACAATGACGAACGATATATCATCACTGAGCTATCTTCTCGGTGGTCTCAACCCAGGTCACATGTGGAGCTGCCCATCGCTCTGGAGGAACTCGAGCCTCCCCAGCAGTTGACAGTTCGTTAGTTACTTGGGTGTAACAGCGCTGTGGCCAGACACAATACTCAGTTGATCACTTGGGTAGATGGCACGAGATAAAGTGTTACGAGGTCGAAAACGTGCCCAACGAAGTGCTTTGACAGCATTGTCAGATAGGATTTGTCACCGCCACATGAGGTTAGTTTGTTGAGCACTACCGTGGCCAGCACGGGCCGCTACTGTGCTGGCAAGGCATTGTCGAGTCTACACGTGCTCGTACTTAACATCCGCCTTATAGTCGGCTGACAACTGGTCGGTTAAAGCCAGGGACACGGCGCGGAGCGGCCGTAACGGACATTGCCGGCACGTTTCACTCCCGGCTGTAATTATGTTGCTGAATTGGATTTGCATGGCAATGTGGACACCTGTTAATGACGTCACTGCAGTAAAACATTCAGATAGCAATTACTGGGAAAGTAGGGAGACCTGTCACCTGGGGGCAGTCGAAGAAACAACCTTAGTTATTGAACTCATATTGACGTGACTTGTCACGTCAGATCTAAATATAAATTTAGATTCCATACTAACAAAGACACGCGAACAGCAGGCCAAACATTTGGCTTTCGACCAGATGTGGCCGGTCTACTGAAGGTGGCGTAGCATTTGATGAGCACAACGTGACAATTTCTGGCCACATGAAAAAACCTCGTTTCGTCGGACACATAACTCAACCTATTACACCGAAGAGAAGATAGAAAGGCGCTCAGTTCATCAACCCCAGCAACGGGTCAAGCACCCACCAACAACAGCTAGGTGAGGCCGGCTCGTGCTGGAGGGTCTACCGCAGGCACGTCTGCCGTAACTGGCTCGTCTGCCCTGGCTGTGCTCTAATTCCAGCCGCCAGCTACCGGCCAACAAATTACGGATGGGCGGAACGCAAACCAGCCGGGAAAAACCAGCCGACCTCTGTCCAAAACACCAAGCACGAACAGACAACTGGTCACTCAACTGACTGCAAATATCACCAGCCGATACAAAACTATCAATCGGAGGATCAGAGGATCAACAACTAGATAATTAGCAATTACCGAATTACGAATACACATGGATTGCTTCAACCACATGAGTGAGACTTGCGGTACTATCATAAAAATACGGGGTTTTCACTAAGATCCATCAGTCAGACGGTAATGGACCTGGGGATACACCAATGTGCCCTTTTTCTACAAACAGGCACCTAAATGATCCGCCAAGTAACTTTCCAAGAATGTATATAAAGGATATAAAGGATATATATATATATATATATATATATATATATATATATATATATATATATATATATATATATATATATATACACACATATATATATATATATATATATATATATATATATATATATATATATAAATATATATATATATATATATATATATATATATATATATATATATATATATATATATATATATATATATATATAAATATAAGTATACAGATGCATAGAAGTGAGGTTGAATGCATGACGTCAAACGAGCATATTCGTAACGAAACTGCTGCTGATTTGGAGAATATGACAGAAGCTTCCGTGACATTTTCGGAGCCTGATCGGTCACATGACGGGGACATGACCCAGCAGTACATTGCGCCGACTGGCACACCGGCTGGATCGACAGTAAATTCGCTGACTCTCACGACTGCTGTTCTTTCGCAGTTCTTTTGGGGTCAAGGCTATGCTGGTTGGTTGGTTATTTGAGCTTAGGGGAACATCGACTGCGTTGGGCATACGGTGCCAATAGCAAAGCCATTAGGACAGCTTTAAAGGATTGGTGCCAACAGTAGTACGCGAACCTTCAGAATAAACGGAGATCATTCCGAGCTACTCGTGTTGCCTGTCAGTGAGGTGTGTAAATCACTCTGAACTCAACATTCGAGAAAGCGAAAAAAATGGGATGTTTGGCCCGTCCTCCCACAGAGCAGATGATGGTGTGTTGGGTGGGTGTGACCCAGCCGAAGGTGGCAGAGTACAACCTCGTCCCGACTCGTCCTACGGTTGGACGAGCGTCACTATCCAAGACATGGTTTGATCGCTCGTAGTTTGTTGTCCTGCAGTGTCTCAACTATACTGCCATTAAAAAAACAAAGGTCGCGATATAACGGTCGTACTCCCTCACGGGGAGCGGCATAGATAGCAGATACTGAGCTTGGATTGCTCGTTTCGCAACGGCATCCGCTGCCTTGTTCCCCACGATGCCGACATGGCTCGAGATCCAACAGAGGACAATAGCATCCCCGGCTTCAGCCAGTGATCTGAGACGCCGTAGAACATCCTGTAAAATAGTGTCAGGTGGGTGAAACTGTCTTAGCGCCCAAAGACTGCTGAGATAATAGGTGAGAAGGACATGCGGGGCATACCGCCCCACTTCAATAAAACTGGGGGCATTTGTGATCACAAACAGCTGTGTAGGCCATTCCACTTGGAGGTAGGAAAAAAGATATTGACAGAGGCCCAGTAACAAATGCACTGCCCACACCAGCATCAGTCTTGGATCCATGTGTGTAAATCGGGACGTATCCCTCGAACGAGGCTTATGTGTTCTAGGGCACGTGGCAGACGGTCTTGTGACATAGCGTGCTTCTTCCTAACCGAAGAAAGCGACGTATATATCATCGGATGGGTCGCGCACCATGGCAGAGTTTGTGTAAGATTCGACTGCAGAATTCCCTTTGGTCGAATCCCACTGCCCAGGGTCAAGGGTATGCGCCGTCAGGGGACGGCAACCGGTGCCGCCCAGGACGTTGTGGGGCTTCGGCACCATTCAAGTCCCCCGGGGCTTCGGTACCGTCCGGGACCCCGCCGGGCTCCGGTACCATCCAGGACCTCGCGGACTTCAGTACCCTCCAGCACCCCGCCGGGCTTCGGTAGCATCCAGGACCGAGCGGGGCAGGGCGGCCTGGAGTCGGGTCAGTCCAAGTTCGATGTCGGTGGTGTTGGGCCGAAGGCGCCATCGCTCACCACATCAGAATCCGCATAGTTCGGTGGAATACCACAGCTGATGAAAAAAAAACAGCTATTGACTAAGTCAGCATTTGTGTTCGGCGTATCAGAATGGCCAAATGGCATGACGCACCCTCCGGCCCTAGCGATGTTGAGGCTGCTGGCTTCGACCCACATCTTCTTTCATTTGTGCCTCCCGGGAGGTTGCTGTTGTTATTGGGGTTTAGAGGCCCATCAACTGCATAGGTTATACAGCGCCCGCTTCCCGGGAGGTGAAGAACAAGGCTCATGCTTCGGTGGCACCGTTCTCATGCAAAACTCTGCGCATTGAACTAAACATAGTAAACAGACGTCATGCCATCGCACCGACGAGCCTTGTTGGTGGCCGGCGGCGGCGGCGGCAGGTTAGCCGACTTTACACCCTGGCAGTTCCTATATTTACAAAAGGACTTTAAAAATGTACACAATGTCAGTTAGTTATTTTGGTTTTAGGACGCATCGACTATGTTGATCATATAATACCCATTTGTATACAATGTGCTTTTTAATTTTCAACAAAGGCACACAACTGCATTACAATATCTCTGCCCGTGTGATATTATCGAAGAAAAACAGGAGGGTTGGGCAGATACCCCCGGGTCTCCGGTCCGCGTCTTAACATGTGTATATATTTACCGCGAAGCAAGCAGAACCAGTCCGAGTCACTCGAAGGCCAACAACCGAAGGACCTATCTCGTGGAAAAAGCTGTCGTAAACCCATTCCGTTACTGAGTAACGCGCGAAAGCTAGACGGCGCGTCACTGGAAGGACGGATTCACCATGCGACCACCTTGTGGTGGATTGACGTTTAAGGTCGCGTTATTTACACAAATGGTTTCATTCAGTGTTATAAGATGGTATGCGTACGCAATAGCAGACGTTCAGATGAATCAAATGGAACACAAAAACGCAGCAGCTTCATTCGGCGTGCTCCGATTGTGAATGTCGAACAACATATCTCGAGCCCACAATTATATGGATGCAGCCTGGCTACACCCCTTCCCCTACCCGACTACCCTTACTCTTGTCTAGCGGTCACGTCACTCACCTTGAATTTGACGGCGAGCGTCTCCAGCTTTGGCTCCTCGTCGGCGTAGTCAACGGCTGTCCAGACCCAGGCGTTGACGCTGGCGTCCAGCCTCTTGAGCGTCATATCGACGGTGACGCGATGATTGCACGCCAGCTTGTGCACCTGGAATACACACAACACATGTAGTGTTGCTCTGCCGTCGTAAGACCTACAACAGGGCTCATAACCGGGGAACTTCTGATGGGTAGGGAATTTGAACTTCAGGAGCAGTAAATCATCGGAAGAGGAGCCTATGGCAAAAGAAAGCCATCTTCGTAAATGTTGTATCCTGTAAGGGAATTTAAACATGTTTTATAAGAGGAAGGGGAATGCCAAGTAAATGATTAACAATCACTGGTCTATTCAATCGCCCACAATACAGGTCAGAACGCAGGTCAGACAAATACAACACACAAGCAGGACAGCAGCACGCCACCAGCGAACGAGAGGCTAAACAGTCCGGAACTGAATCGATCCAAACTGAACGAGTCACTTCCCCGGAGTCGGCCAGAGCAGCGGCGGAACTCAGTCTGATGGAGGTGACGCCAGGCGACAGCCACCGCAGCGGGGAGGCGGCACGCCCACCGCTCACGTGAGTGAACAGCGTCGGCGCAGCGACACACCCACCACGGACGCGGACCGGCACCTCAACAGTCGGCACAAACGTGGCAGATTGAAGGTAGACCAGCGACTCCCTGTCGCATTTTTACGCTGCACAACGCGTCATGCTCAGCCTGGCATCACATGTGGCCAGCGTTGGAAAAATGGCAATTTTTTGGACATTTGGCTGTCCAAAGAATTATACACTCCCAAAAATATCCACTCCTTGGGCTGCCAACTACCAGATGAAGAGCTAATGCATAACAAGAAATCCCAACTATGTAAGAGAGTTAGTTTTTGAGCGTCTTGATCCCGTAAATTCAGCAATACCCCTTCGTTCATGGCGGTACAAGTACCCGGCTCCGAGACTGGCGCCCGCCGGTCTGGGTGTCGACGTAAGCAGCCACCGCCCCAGCGAGGTCGCCGTACATTGGACCTTGTATCTTCCCCTCCCCTCTCCAGCATCCCAGCACACCCGGCCGTTGCGTCTGCAGAGGTGACCTCGAACCCCTCCCCATATCTGAGCGGCGTACCCGCCCGCCAGCCCCGTGACCTCTAACCGACCGACGCGCCACGCCGCCGTCGTTAATGCTAGATGTAACTGTGTTCACATAAAGTTACACGTTTGGCTGTCCCGTAACCGTAATTGATATAATCCCGTAAGCCTTTCGATTGTAAAAGTGTACCGTAAACGTAACGCATCGTCACCGCCACTAGAAATAGACTATTTCCCCTTCTAGAAGGCCGTCGACATGGATGTGACGTTATGGTGTGCTTCTGCGGCCCTTGACCAATCCGCGATCGGGGGTCTTCCGGAGTCACTAGCGCCCGTGGGGCCCCAGCAGTCCGGCTTCAATACTCTGAGCGAGTGGACCGCTGCTCCGTGCGCGTGCGCTTCCCAACTAAATTCAACTTCTAAATTCATAGGAAAGGCAGTATCACGGCTTACCTTCCAAGGAGAACGTACTGTACGGTGTCCGTAGTTCTCGTGTGATCGTGGAGTGCTGCAGTGCAATACAGGGCAGCAAAAGGTACTAGTACTTTCGTGACTGGAGTTATCGCGAACAAGAGGTTGCTAGACTTTCGCGTGCCAATAAGGACTTTCCTACAACTAGTGCTGCCACTATCAAATAATGATAATTGTTAACATAGCCTACAGAGCAACACGCTCAATGGACTATATAGTGATCTTTGGCTAGTAGTGAGAATGAGATCCACCAGTTCTAATAATCTTCATCTTGTGTAATCATTTTAGGTCCTTGGCATGTCAACTTGGCAACATTATTGATAATAATGTACATTTGTTATTTCAGCTGATCACCAGGGCTGCAGAAACATTCAAAGAGAATGCAAGGAAAGGGTCAGAAGATGAGATGCCTGTTAGAGTTAAAGAATGACAGGATACCAGCAGAATGGAAGCTAAAGTTGGGATCACTATGCATATGACCATAACAGTGAATATATAAAAATATAATGGTGCAAGTCAAGTGTATACTGGTGCAAGTGTAATTGCCTAGTGCAAGTGAATAAACAAACATACATGCCTTCATTCACTTACTTTCCATTCACAAACATTCCCTGACCAGAAGTGCTCAGAAGAATGCAAGACCAAAACTAGAAAGAGAACTGGAGTAGGCAGTACACAACTCGCAACTAGATAGGCATAAAGGGAATGATTTTCTGAATATCTCAGTAGGTGCAAGTCATGCTTTGGCATGGCAGTTTTTTATGAGGTGGGAGGCAAAAAAAATTGTACTCTGTGTCAAATGGGATGGGTGCACCCAACAATATCCTGAAACACTTCATAAGTGCACAATCAATGTGCATGAATGCATGCTTAGGTGCACTGGAGTGACACCAAACCAATAGGAGTACAAAATAATGTATTCCGACACCAAAATAAGCAGACTAGCCCTTGACTCCAAAGCATTTGTCTGCTGAAAATGATTGTT
This sequence comes from Ashinkailepas kermadecensis, assembly GCA_034440615.1. NCBI lineage: Eukaryota > Metazoa > Arthropoda > Thecostraca > Neolepadidae > Ashinkailepas > Ashinkailepas kermadecensis. Next base: position 116,489 of record JAOTOM010004204.1, read on the forward strand.
TTCAGCAGCCTTCAAAATTTATAAAATCATACAATTCTGTCCAAACAAGAACAGTCAGAAAGCTTCATCCATTACAGGGCCACCCATTAATGAAGACCCTAGGTAGGTATGCCACTGGGTGCATATGCACTTGCATGTTGATATGGATGCAGATGCTCCTAGGTAAAACTTACCTACCTATATTTGCACCAAGTACCTACCTAGTAGGTAGGTACGTACTAGGTAACCTACCTACATCCATGCAATGTATCTATAGGTAAGGCATCGCAATATTATCATAGTTCACCCTTTCACACCAACGGCAATGAGAGGCATTCAATTTGAACAATTCAATTGAGCCTAATTTCTTACGTAGGTCGACACCCACCGACGGGTCGACACCACACCACCGCAATTACTACTCGCACTTAAGGGCCTTGAGTCTCACTTCCCGCCTACCGGTCCATCAATCATCCAAATACCTACATCCTAACACCAGCGCACTGCACAACTAAATTTGCCACAAGATCTGGGCTTCCAATATTCATCTCTGGACTTCCAAATTCAAACATGAAGTAATGCCTCTTCCAATGAAGGAAGCTTGCCTGCGTCGCCTGGCTAGTAAAGAAAACTACCACTCTAAGGGACGGATTGGAAAATTAGAGGCTCTTGGCCGGGGGTGAATCATGCCTCTTCAGTTCCCACTCTTTCGGGAGCTTTTTAAACCACTCCGAAGAAAGGCAATTCATAATTAGCCTTTGAATGCTTCCTGAAAGATTGGGATGTTCTACATCAGCTTACGGAAAAGAAAAGGTGTATTTCTGAGTTTTGAAGCAAGCGCAGCTGATCTAAATAAAAGATATCAGGTAACATGTACGCGTGAAAATTAGCCAGATCCGTCCAAGACATTCTCCAAACATGTTAAGACTTTGTGGCAAAATAGACCACCAGATAACCAGAAATTTCGGTGTCTTTTGATTTCATGACATACATTGCTTCAGAGCGCCACATATTCGTGACACAAATACTGTTTATGCCACTCGGACACAGATAGTCTACAACTCCGCAAAAATTAAATTTGACTGTGTGGATTTAATCTGGGTGGCCCAGAGTTAAAATACTAAAGTACAGACTTAAGATAATTGAAGAAAACAAGTATTCCTTGAATTTTTCGGGGGGATTTATTTGATCACAATTTATTTTTGAGCCTTTTCTGTAGGTCATAGCTGTTCTATAGCCTTTGTGTCATAGTTCCTCGCCGGCTATGCAAATTGTCCATATCCGCCGCACTAAATACCATTAACCACAATTGCCAAATTATTCCGCCGCGTGGTGGTTACTTCCCTTGGTTACTTCCTTCCATTGCGTTTCGATCAGGTGAGGTAAGGTTGGGTCCATTGTTCTTTCGGTTTTTGTCTGGTTGCGAATTACAAGAAAATCTGGTGCTGTAGTTTCTCATTCCTTGGACTTTGTTTTTTAATGCAATGTTTATGAATGTGCTGAACATTATTTGACCACTCGTCTCCTCTGCAAATGCATGCTTTTCACTTGCGAGGGAAAATAACACCCAAAAAAGGGCTTGAAGTTGGGTAATTACTAATATAGCTTAAAAAGTAGTGTTCACAATAACAAAAGAAGATGGGGCATAGCCTAACTTCACCTCCCATAACCTTCCATGCATAATTTGTTTTTCCTCAAAATTTCCAAACAATTTTGTTTCTCAAATTTCAAAAGGAAAGACCCGACATATGATAGCCTGAAATGTTTTTGGAAAAAGAAACTTTTTTTTGACAAATTTCCCCCACATTTTTATCAAAACCTATCAAAGCCTACCCTAACATAACCTAACCAAACTTTACCCCTTCTTTGTATGCTTCATGGAGGTAAAATATGTAAATTTGTGTTTTAAGGTGTTTTATGAAATCTTGGCAGTTTCATTCAAATGCAGTGTTTACCAATGTGACTAAGATGATGGGAGCACTATTTTTGTGCAAATGCTTACTTCTCAGATTGTGAGCAAAATAACACCAATAATGGGCTATGAGTTATGTAGCATGGCATAAAAAGAAATGTTTAAAAAATAAAATATATGCAACATAACCTAACCTAACCTCCCCTTGGAGAAAAAAAAGTATTTTAAAAAAAATTGCAAAGAAATTTGTTCTTTGAAATTTAAAAAAAAATAAATTTAAAAACCTAACCAAACCTAACTTGACCTAACATTAGCTGCTTTTGAAGAAAAAATAACTTCAATTCTTAAAAGAATCCCAAAATTTCCCTACTTAAAAAACTGAACAAACCTAACCTAACCAAACCTAACTCATTTGCTTGCTTCATGGAGGAAAATGTGTATAAAAACTTGTCTTGTTGCCACCTTAAAGCATAATAATACCAGTAAAATGTGTATAAAACTTGCCTTGTTGTTAGTTTATACTGCAATAATACCCAAACTTCTCAGCTATGCTGTGGACAAATCTTGCCAAGACTCTTGGCACTGCTGCTAACAGCACCACAGCAAAATTATGGGCTGGTAGGTTTTTTGGAGCACCATGTTTATGAAGGTGACTTAGATGATGGAACCACTTGTTTTCTGTGCAAATGCTTACTTTTCAGGTTGTGAGCAAAATAATGCCCAAAAAGCTTTGAGTTAGGCAACATAGCATAAAATAATTGGAGGGTGTTTTATTCTTCATTCCAGGAAACATCCAGTGCATTTTAGGAAATGTGTACTCTCCATTACTTAGCGTTTCTAGGGTATACACCATATTTTGGCAAATCCCAATATTATACCCTCCATTATTTGGTCTTCTCAAGGTTATACACTCCATATTTTGGCTAGCCCAAAAATTATACACTCTGAGTCCAAGACTGAGAAGTGAAAATCCAACACTGCATGTGGCACATGTGACATTAGCTGTGCTAACGTGATACATGCACGTGGCCACCGGCTGTTGTTTCGGTATAAATGACATGTTGCCAAGCTGGATAGGATGGGGGATGTACAGTGCTGGCATTGGGTACAACCAGATGAGTCAGCTTTGAGTCAGCCCCGGCCACACAACAGCCGACAGCGGGCGGCGGCGCACCTGTTCCCGTCGCAGCAGCACCCTGTAGGTGCCGGCGGCCGTGTTGTGCAGAAGCTTGAAGTCGCCGCGACCGCGCTCCTTCCACTCGGAAGTGTCCTTGTTGAACCGGTACAGGATGGCACGGTGGCAGAACACTGAAACCACATCCGGCCAACATCCGGTCAGTGGCCGCAGGTGCTGCCGTTACCACGTCCGTGATACAAGTCGGTGACCAGTGGCTACGTCCGTGATACAAGTCGGTGACCAGTGGCCACGTCCGTGATACAAGTCGGTGACCAGTGGCCACGTCCGCCATACAAGTCGGTGACCAGTGGCCACGTCCCTGATACAAGTCGGTGACCAGTGGCCACGTCCGTGATACAGGTCGGTGACCTGTGGCCACGTCCGTGATACAAGTCGGTGACCTGTGGCCACGTCCGTGATACAAGTCGGTGACCAGTGACCACGTCCGTGATACAAGTCGGTGACCGATGACTATGACCGCGTTCTAGCAGAGCACAACACATCGCATCACAGTTCAGCCTTCTCATGCCAGTTGAATCTCGCCGACGTCAATACCTTCCACCACACACCTCGTTCATCCCACACCAGGGTTGGAGTTATGCTTAGTATTCCCGGATGTGGAGGATTTTTTTTTGGTGTGTGTGTGTGGGGCGGGGGGGTATTCGAATACGGAGATGATATTTTCTTCCACTCTGTGAGATGAGAATCCCAGCTTGCACTTCCATGTGAATCTTAATTACTTTATCACAGAGCAATTTATGTTAAACAGCACCATTCAACCCACATATGATAACAATAAGGATAATTTCTTGGAGAGGATAATGTTCCGGATGTCGAAGATCCAGGAACAGCCTATTTGTCCAAACTTGTCACACACCCATATCAACCTCATTTTGAACACGAGTACCTCACTGCCGTACAAAGACAAAACCCTACACGTCGGTTTTGATCGATTTTTCGTTCTTGATATAAAAATGACCGCCTATTCAAGCTGCATTTGTTAAAATAAAAATCACAATCTTCCGAGGAAATTCAAAAAAGTTATACACAAAAAACGGTTTTCAAAATCCATACGTAAATTTTGAACCTAACAAAGACAAGACAAAACCCATTACGTCTTTCTTTTGTGGGAAAATCCCATACGTTGACATAAATGACAAAGGCAAAAGCCAGTAAAATCTTATCGAGTGACATCAACCCGTACGTTCTCTCTCTGTCTCTCTCCCGATGCTGACAATATTCAATGCCAAAACCCACTACGTGCAAGCATGACGATCGTGTTAGGTTTTGTTTGCATCTTGGCACCATTCATACTTGGCAAAAACCCATACGTTGTCATATAATGGTTTTTGACACGCGACGCATTAAGTTCAACTTCGACGTATGGGATTTTGCCATGGAACTGGCGTGTCTGCAAAAGCGGTGTCAGTGTCGCTCCACAGCCTCATGATACAACTGCTCCTGGCGACAGTGTCGCTCCACCGCCTCATGACACGGCTGCTCCTGCTGGCGACAGTGTCGCTCCACCGCCTCATGATACGGCTGCTCCTGCTGGCGACAGTGTCGCTCCACCGCCTCATGACACGGCTGCTCCTGCTGGCGACAGTGTCGCTCCACCGCCTCATGACACGGCTGCTCCTGCTGGCGACAGTGTCGCTCCACCGCCTCATGACACGGCTGCTCCTGCTGGCGACAGTGTCGCTCCACCGCCTCATGACACGGCTGCTCCTGCTGGCGACAGTGTCGCTCCACCGCCTCATGACACGGCTGCTCCTTCTGGCGACAGTGTCTTTCCACAGCCTCATGATACGGCTGCTCCTTCTGGCGACACTGTCGCTCCACCGCCTCATGACACGGATGTGTTGTCCATAGAAAGGTGTTTTCATGCAGAAGATACGCGCCAAACTCATGTGACGCCGAACACCTCAATTGGGTCCTGGTCCGCATTGGGCATATCTCCTTTGATCGGCTCCGAGGCTGAAGCAAGTCTACTGGATGATGATATTTCACCACTTATTTCAATTTTTGCCAAACCATTCATGCTTACCCATGCGTTCCAGGGCGTACCCGCTGACGTTGCGCCTCAAGTTCCAGTTGGGGAGCCTGTTCCACTCACGAATCTTGCTGACTGCGGGAGTGAAGCTGCGCGGCCACCAAAGAAAAGAGCAAGAACTGAGAGTGAAAGTCTTCAACTTTTCTCTCAAGCACAATGTCAAGCCTCCACCAATTACATGCGTCAGAAGGTGCCAGAAGCGTTGCGCCACTAAAATTAGTTAACAACAGAGGAACAAAATCAATGCTGAGGTCAACGGCAAAAGCTCCTCGACACGTCGTCTATGGTACCGTTCATTTGTTGCTCTGAAGCACGTCAGCGCCAGAAGAAAAAGTAGCAAAGAGAAAGAAGTGCAGCGGAAACATAATACATATACATGGAGTTTGCCCACTGCACAAAATGAGGTTGTGCAGGTATGCAAGGGCTTCTTTCTCACTACACTTGGATTTTCTGAGGCAAACGGGGATGCAGTTCAAAGTGATGCTCAAGGAGAGGGCATACTCCCAATGGAGGATAAGCGAGGCTCACATTCATCTAGCAGAAAAATGGACATAGAGCGCATAAGAAGTCACATACACAGCTTCCACCCAATAAAACATCATTATCGCTATGAACACGCTCCCAATAGATTCTATCTGCCCGCAGACCTGACCATCACCATGATGCACCATGATTTTATCGGAAACAAAGACAACCAGCCGTGCTCGTTTGAATCGTACAGACAAGTCGTTAAAAGTATGAACATTGCATTCACAAGACTCGCAGGCGAAGAATGCAGTAAGTGTCCCCTGCATGCCCAGCACAGCGCAGCAGGAGAGCATGGAAGAGAAGCATATAACCACCATGAAGAAGGGTGTCTAGTGTGCGAAGCGCACAGCGAACACCTAAAAGAAGCACAAGTCGCCAGAGATGCGTATATATCCGATGCGAACAAGGAGTGGGAGCCTGGAACTGTGTACATATCTGCCGATATGATGAAAGTCCACATGATACCACAGCTTCCACTGAAGGTGGCACTTTTCACGCGCCGCATGACGTGTTTCAATGAAACGTTTGTATCCCTGATGCCGTCAGAACGACACAGGAGAGTAGCGCACAGGCCGCATCGCACCAAATACGGCACCGGTGTTCTGTGGCACGACGGTATCGTGGGGCGTGGCTGCGAGGACGTTGCAGCAGCGTCCTTTTCCTCACGACAGTGTGCCGTGATGTCAAGAATGTGGTCATTTGGCTGGACAATTGCGCGGCACAAAATAGGTCATGGACTTTAATGACGACCTTGCTGAAGGCAGTTCACAGCCCTGTGACCAAGACTGAGTCAATCAAGCTGAGGTTTTCCGAACCAGGCCATACATCGATGTCATCAGATGCCGTCCATGAGGTAATCTCGAAGAATCTCAAACGGACCGGCCTGATGGTTGGTTGGTTATTGGGGTTTAGGGGCGCATCGACTGCAGAGGTCATGCAGCGCCAATGGACCGGCCTGGTGGAAGATTTCCGAGATTACCAGGACGCTGCAGCAGCGGCAGGAGTAAAAGTGGTGTTGATGCAGCCGGGTGACAATATGGTCGACACCGAGGACGGTATCAGTCGGCACGCCCTGAAAGCGTTGGCAGACGATGGCCGGCGACCATACCTGGCGTTATTTAAGGAGGTAAAAGTGATCCGAGGCTCCGAAGAGCTGCTAACCAAGCAATCCATGACAGAAACGAGGTGGGTGGCCTACAGTCTGCTGAAGTCGACGTGTGATGTCACGGCTCAACCGCAAGCGCGTGACAAGACGTGCGGCACGATCGACACCGAACGCCTTATGGGAATCTGCACGAAGCTCGTGCCCCACATTCAACCGCACAAACGGACGTTTTGGCTTGAGTTACTGGAGGAGGCACGGTGCCAACCTTGCAGGGAGCATACAAGGAAAAGACCACGTGCAGGTGCGCCGGAGAAGAAAAGAGACGGAAAGCACAAGTAGTCTGGCAGGTGCTGAACGAGTGGACTCATTTGAGTGATTCACATCTGTCAGCTCCAAAATATGCCCATCTTCGTGCTATAGTATACCGATTAGTGGCATGCGACCCAATGATACTGGCAAAGCTTCGACAGGCGCGATATAAAGTATTTCATTTGTGTTCCAAGTCTTTCACATACACGTTTTCCCCATGTACGTGAACAGCTGCCCTAAATTACACATAACATGTTGATGTTGCTCTCCCAAGCGCAACATATTGCTTTTTCGGAGGATTTTGCACTTCAGGAACTTAATGGCATTATTGTGCAATGTGTACTTTCACCTCCATTATTCGCCGCCGTTGGTATTCAGTTTCGCATAAAGATTTGGACGGACTGTGGTATGTGAACAGTTCGCAAATACACAAGCATCCCAATTAAAGCTGGTGCCTTCCTATGCGGCCGGTTGTTCAGTGCAAGCTGGAATCAAGGACAAGAGCTGCAATTTAAATGTTAGTTGATAGCGAAGTCTAGCGATGAACTTGTTTGGCATTCAAGAGTTTAAAATAAACGCATATTTAAATAGAAGATGGCAATGATTTGTATATCGCTCCCTGCAAGGAATAAACTTATGCCGCAGCAAATAGCGTAGCAGCATCTGTAAGCCTTTGCATAGGGCCATGGAAATATACAGGCTGGACTCGTGAGAAGAACCACTACGTGCGGCATTAATACATTTCATTTCAAACAACGTATGCGATCTTGACAGACCACCACCTACGTAATGGGCTTTGCCTGGAAGTTCACGAGTATGGCAATGAACGTGTGGGATTTTGACCCGCTTTTACGACGTATGGGATTTTGCATTTGCATCACTGGTGAATATTGACTTCCGAACCGGGTGCCCAAATCCGTTTTTGAAATCATTCAAAATGTAAAGAAATTTTGAACATGTAAGGTAGGTCAACAATTATGTCCAGTCTTGAAGATTATAATGGTATGTTCTTTTGTGAAGATATTTACCCAAAAGCAAAGCTATAGCACAAATGACAAAAACGTTCCTCCTGAACATTTTATAATTCGCTAAGAAACTGACGTATGAGGTTTTGTCTTTGCACGGCAGCTCAGTCGGTGCTGGGAACATGGCTCCGTCCTAGATATTTGCCATCCAGAACATTATCCTCTCCTGGAAATTATCCAGTCCTATTTTGCCAAAAGACAAATTGGGTGTCTGAAATTGGCTGATCAAACTCGTTATTGGCTGACAAAACATATCTGAAAGTGACTGAAAAGTCCAAAAATGAGTTCCTTATATCAGAAACGAAGAAAAATTATAATGTTCCACCTGTAATTCCCCAAACTCTCCTGTCCAAATCCATTATTCCAAAACATCAATCCAACCCTGACCCCAGCACGTAGGAAGCACACACAAGACCACGCCATACTGGCCCCGGAGCCGCACCACTCACGTCTGGTCTCGCTCTCCTCGCCGGTGCGGACCTCGACCAGCTCGGGCAGCGGCACCACCGGCTCGAAGTGCGGGTCGTGTGCCGAGTCGTCGCCGCAGGCCTCGTCGTCCGAGCCGGCCTCGGCCGTCGGTCGGCGCGCGAACAGGGCCTTCCCGGCGCCGGAGAAGGCGAACGACGGGTCGTCTGTCGGCCACGAGTCGGGTCAGCGTGGCCGTGGTGGCCGGCCCCCCCCCCATGGCACGGCAGAGCTGTGGTCGTTTACAGCAGATGGACGTTGTGCTGGCGACGAGCTGTGTCGACTGCACGAGTCATACAGCGCACATACATGGCACTAGTATAGTGTCATCCAGTAGTTAGTGCCGGTGTCGGTAGTTAGTGCCAGTAGTTAGTTAGTGTCGCTGTTAATGCTAAGTTGGTCAAGTTATCAGTTTTGAAGGGAGATGGCAGGCTTCCCGTTTTCTAGTTGGACCTACATGAAAACACCAGGCACACGTAACGCTGCATTCAATGTCGATGTCTACATGACAAAAGGCACCATAGTTTAAACGAACCGAATGTTAGACCTAAAGTTCTCAGGATAATTCGTTGATTGTCACTGCCTTATTCAGTGTGCGCCGGGTGCAAGGTGTATTACCTTTCTTGGCGAATGTTTCGCCGGATTTGGCAAGGGCCGCGAAGTCGACGGTTGGTCCGCTGCCCTGAAGGCCGAACCCGAACGTCGGCCGGGCGGCGGCCGTTTCGGCGGCCGGGCCGGACCGGGAAGTCGGCGCCACGCCCACACCATTGGCAGCCACTCCGCCAAACAGCGTCGACGTCTTGCCGGTGGAGAAGCCGCCCGCTGCGCCCATGATTGGGCTCGACTTGTCTCCGGCCCCCGTTCCGCCGAACAGCGGACTGGGCTTGTCCGCCGCGCTTGACCCGCCGAATAGAGGGCTGGGCGTATCCTGAGAGCTCGCTCCACCGAATAGCGAGCCGGGCGTAACCTGAGTGTCCGTTCCGCCGAATACCGAGACGGACTTGTCGGCTCCATTACCGCCAAAAATGGAGCCGACCTTTTCCTGAGTTGCTCCGAAAATAGAAGTGCCTCGACCGGCAGATTTGCCGAAGATTGAGCCTGCCACGGCGAGGCTCGACGAGCCGGCCTTGCTCTCGGTGTCACCAAAGATGGCGGCCGAGTCGCTCTTGCTCGGCGCAGAGCCGGCCAAGAAGCTGAACGGAGACGAGGCGGCCGAGCCGGCGCCGAAGCCGAACGTCGCCTTGGGCGTCGCCTGGCCCGCCTGCTCGCTGCCGAAAGCGAACGAGCCGAACTGGAACGGAGAGCTGGCGGCCGCCGAGCTGGCGCTGGCCGCGGTCACCGATCTGCTCTGGACCGGAGCGGCTGCAGTGGTGCCGGACAGTGAGGAAGACGATGGCCGCACAACTGATTCAGGCTTGGACCCGCTGGCGACACTCTGAAGAAAAGAAGAAAAAACGGCAAAGGCGATAACTCACCTTTTTCGCACTTGACAAAGGGATGAACAGTTCTAGTAGCCCGGGGTCGATGATTACAGAACAGCTCCACGCAGGCGCATGAACATTCGGCTCATCATTGCTACATTGCCTATTTTATCCTGCATAAATTTAAGCCTTCCGTAACTTCCAGGATCACCGACATATGACGCCATATCCACAGCACGCCTGAGGGTACTTTGCCAGGAAGCATAGTTTGTCTGCTTTACCACAAATGTAAATGCTTAACCTGACCACATGACGGGACGGTGACCGACCCATAATGGGAGGGTGACTGACCCAGGACGGGACGGTGATTGACCCAGGACGGGACGGTGAATGACCCAGGACGGGACGGCGACTGACCCAGGACGGGACGGTGACTGACCCAGGACGGGACGGCGACTGACCCAGGACGGGACGGCGACTGACCCAGGACGGGACGGTGACTGACCCAGGACGGGACGGTGATTGACCCAGGACGGGACGGTGACTGACCCAGGACGGGACGGCGACTGACCCAGGACGGGACGGTGACTGACCCAGGACGGGACGGTGACTGACCCAGGACGGGACGGTGACTGACCCAGGACGGGACGGCGACTGACCCAGGACGGGACGGTGACTGACCCAGGACGGGACGGTGACTGACCCAGGACGGGACGGTGATTGACCCAGGACGGGACGGCGACTGACCCAGGACGGGACGGCGACTGACCCAGGACGGGACGGTGACTGACCCAGGACGGGACGGTGATTGACCCAGGACGGGACGGCGACTGACCCAGGACGGGACGGTGATTGACCCAGGACGGGACGGTGACTGACCCAGGACGGGACGGCGACTGACCCAGGACGGGACGGCGACTGACCCAGGACGGGACGGTGACTGACCCAGGACGGGACGGTGATTGACCCAGGACGGGACGGCGACTGACCCAGGACGGGACGGCGACTGACCCAGGACGGGACGGCGACTGACCCAGGACGGGACGGCGACTGACCCAGGACGGGACGGCGACTGACCCAGGACGGGACGGTGATTGACCCAGGACGGGACGGTGACTGACCCAGGACGGGACGGCGACTGACCCAGGACGGGACGGTGACTGACCCAGGACGGGACGGCGACTGACCCAGGACGGGACGGCGACTGACCCAGGACGGGACGGCGACTGACCCAGGACGGGACGGTGACTGACCCAGGACGGGACGGCGACTGACCCAGGACGGGACGGCGACTGACCCAGGACGGGACGGCGACTGACCCAGGACTGGACGGCGACTGACCCAGGACGGGACGGCGACTGACCCAGGACGGGACGGCGACTGACCCAGGACGGGACGGCGACTGACCCAGGACGGGACGGCGACTGACCCAGGACGGGACGGCGACTGACCCAGGACGGGACGGCGACTGACCCAGGACGGGACGGCGACTGACCCAGGACAGACCAGGACGGGACGGCGACTGACCCAGGACGGGACGGCGACTGACCCAGGACGGGACGGTGACTGACCCAGGACGGGACGGTGACTGACCCAGGACGGGACGGCGACTGACCCAGGACGGGACGGTGATTGACCCAGGACGGGACGGTGACTGACCCAGGACGGGACGGTGACTGACCCAGGACGGGACGGCGACTGGCCCAGGACGGGACGGCGACTGACCCAGGACGGGACGGCGACTGACCCAGGACGGGACGGCGACTGACCCAGGACGGGACGGCGACTGGCCCAGGACGGGACGGTGACCGACCCAGGACGGGACGGCGACTGACCCAGGACGGGACGGCGACTGACCCAGGACGGGACGGTGACTGACCCAGGACGGGACGGCGACTGACCCAGGACGGGACGGCGACTGACCCAGGACGGGACGGCGACTGACCCAGGACGGGACGGCGACTGACCCAGGACGGGACGGCGACTGACCCAGGACGGGACGGCGACTGACCTCTCCTGGCATCTGATCGCGGCAGCCGCGGCAGCCAGGACAAGGCGGCCGCCGCTCGTACAGGTAGAAGCCGGCCGGTAGCTGGAGACGGGCCGCCGCCTCCCTCTGTTCAGGTGTCGGCTGCAGTTCGCTCACAATCTGCACCTCATCGGAGTCTGTAGCGCATCCACACCGCGGTCAGACGATTCGTCGGGGTAAATGTTGGGTACAACAGCGGGTGTAACACCAAGGAAAACATCACGAGCACCGGTACAACAGCAGGTACGGCACATGACGGCAGGTACAACAGGCATAACATCAGGTCCAACAGCAGATACAACAGCAAAGTGCCGGTACAACAGCAGATACAACAGACACAACAGCAGGCACAACAAGAACAGTAGCACGGACATCGGAGGGGACTTTGAACAAAGGAAGCTGCAACCATGTGCGGTAGTCTGTCGGGCTGTGGATCGGTGAGAAAGACGGCGCCGTGAACCCGCGTGACCGCCTGCATTGCAGAGGCGGCCGCCAGCCTCACCGGTATCCTGTTCGTCGTTGTCGCGCCTGGTCGGCAGCCGGAACGTGAAGCTGGCGCTGGCACCGCCGCTGGCGTTCGGCTGCGTAGCCGCTCCAAATCGGCTGCCGAATGAGAAGCCGGACGAGGGCGAGTTGGACGCCGAGCCACCGCCGAAGATGCTCGCCGTCGGGGTTCCCGTTGACGACGGAGGGACGGCCGTGGAAAGCTGGGCAGCTGGGGTGGACGGCTGGGCAGCCGCAGTAGATGACTTGGCAGCTGGGGTGGACGGCTGGGAAGCCTGGGTAGACGGTTTGGCGGCCGGTGCCGAGGAAGATGACATAACCGCCGACATAGATGGCTTGCAAGGCGAGGTTCCCAGGCATTTCTGGTGGAGAAGAGGTTCGGGAGTGTTGTAACGTGAAAACGTGACGAGTAGGCACCTACCAGCACTTGCCATGAATTGAACCAAAACACCAACAGTTAAGCACGGCTAAGCAACAGCTTCCACGTTGGAGAAGTACATTTTACAATAGTTCACATATGAGCGTTTTCGTCTGATAATTAAGAATCTGTTCTGTCATCTTAGCCGCTCTGCCATGAGATATTCAGAGCAATCCGCAGCATTAGCGTCCGCACATCCACAGAAGTCGCACTCACAACTCAAAGAAAATGGGACGAAGAATCATCCATATCGAGCACCATTCAGGAGCCATTCACAGCTGCACAACGGTGGCTTTCGATTGTCGCATCGACTTCCCCTATGCTACATTCGCAATTACGCAACATGCATATCCCAGCCAGCTGCGTGACGGCTTTACACCAGACGCGCAGAACTGGAACTCTGTCTGCAGGCCCGACGGCCGGCAGGCACCCGCGTGCGCCGCCAAAACCGACCTGAGCGCTCTGCACGGCCTCCAAGAACTCGGCGGCGATCTCTGGCGTCTTGAAGCGCGCGGTGAACACCTCATCCCTCGGCTCGCAGTCGGCGTAGTCTACCGACGCCCACACGACGCACTTCTCCTCCTTCGTGCGGAACTCGAGCGCCGGTGTCAGACGGTGGTTCAGGCAGATCTTGAGCACCTGCTCGCGACGCATCACCAGCCTGCCGGCGCGGGTGGATGTCGGGTTAGGTCATGTTATCTCGTACTAAGTCAAGTCAGGTCACCTCCGGCCAATGCCACCACGGTCCGCAAGGTATTGTAGCTTAGGACCTTGGGTTCTTTTACGACACATTCAACCGCTGGGTCATGTAGCATCGCCAACCTCTCACGCCGATTGGTCGCGGGTGGACTCGGTAAATGCCGTCGGCTGTGAGATTCGAACCCACAATCTTGCGATCAAGAGTCCGACGCTCTATCAACTGAGCTACCGCGGCCCCCTATTTATTTATAGCTTAGGGGCACATCGAGTACATAGGTCATATAGTGCCCGTGTCTGCATCATTATAAGGACGGTCATGTTAAAAGTACTGTGTACAATAGTGTCGATAGTGCGTTATTTGAGGAACTGGCCGAGTCGTAGACAAAGCAGCAACAACCGGGTTTTGACCGTATAAGTGATCGGAATAGCCGCAAAAGAGAGTGGTCGTGTCCGATCCATACGTTGTACTAGGCAGGGATTTCATGACATTTAATCATTTTCCACATTTCTTTAGGTGACCTTTATACGTCATGTGACTGTCGAAAAGAACACGAAAGAATGTTGCTGTTGGTTGGAAAGGTATTTCCCGTCGGTAAAGTTGGATTCTGGCAATTCAGACGACGGCAAAGGTGCATAACTACCGCCCATACGTCCGGGTGCACCAGCCTTCCAAAACTTCAAAAGCACACCATGTCCCCATGTGGTGTTGTAGGCACCCCCGATGTCGAAGGACAGTACCTTCATGTCGATTTTCCTCAAAGCTGGCTCGAATTACCGTATCTAATGTTAAAACATAGTCAACATGGAGCGGCATCGTCTCAACCCGCACTTGTAAAGAAGTCTCGTTCCACCATGTAAGACGCAGGTTTACACGCATTTCCAGCCGCTTACAGACATGATTTGAGGGAAATCGATCGATAATATAAATGGTCTTTGGGCTTTATGGCGTGTCGACCATGTTGATCACATAGCTAGTGCAAGGGGACAACACTACTCTTACCCGGTTTCAATAATGGGACAACGGTAGCTTCTAGCCAAGAAGGCGGAAACTAGCCTCCGTTCCAAACATTATTAAGTGTTCTGAGCAGCATCTGAGGCGCGTTTGAAGGAAGTTGTCGAAGAATGTACTATGTACGTTGTCGAGTCCCTCGGAAACACAGTGCAGGACATAATTGCCGACATCAACTCAGTCACTGTGGGGCAGGAATGGCCGAGTGGTTTAGGTGTTGAGCTCTGGATACCAAGGTCCCAGGTTCAACACTCGCACCGCTCGGGACATTTCCCAATCCCGCGGCCCACCGGCGAAAGTGTAGGCGGCGCCACTAACCGTGATTGTGCGTAGCGTGCGTCGCGAACTACCCACTAAACAAACAAACACCTCAGTCACTGTGAAGTGTAATCTATACGAGAGATGGTCCGGAGTTTTGAAGTCAACAGGCGCTACCGCGCAGTAGACTTTATGTCGCCTAAACATCGAATTGTTGCTAACGTCTATTCTGCGCTCTGCAAGGGCTCCAGTGTTTTATTTGCAACATGAGTGGCTCAACAACGACACTGCCGTCCACGTGTAGAATGGACAGTGGACTTGACCGAAATAGCTAAGAAGTCGTATTTGCGACCACACTTGCGACAGGGGCACACAGCGATTCAGCCTACTGGCGTACGACCTCAGACACCTTCTTTGCCTCACGGATTGTACGGCGTGCAGCTGCCCTCGCTTTCTGAAAAGCTGACATTAATGGCAGTGCTATTGTGGTCAAATCGTTTCAGAGCACGGCGCCGTTCCCTGACCGCTACTCGACACTACTTGATTGGATAGTCTAATAAAGGTAGCCTTGTCCACTCGTGTCTCGTCTAGCTGCTGCCTGTAGTCAACAGAACCCGCTCACGTCACCACGGACAGCGTGTGGTCGCCTCTCACCGGATCTTCCCGGTCTGCTCGTTCTCCAACAGCTTGATGTCGCCAAGTCCGCGCTCCTTCCACTCTCCGGTACCGGGCTCGAAGCGGTACAGCTTGGAGCGGTGCGAGTAGAGCACAGTCTCTTCCTCTTCCCCGGTACGCACCTCCACCTGAGAGGCGACGCGCAGTTATGTGCAGTCCAACAGCAATGACCAAACCGGGCATCGTGTTATCCTCCGGGGAGCGACCCTCGAGATACCACTTCCCTATGCCATCCACCCAGGTGTTTTCCCACACGGAGCGGACATGTAATTCCCCAAATATTCAGGCATTACAACTATTCTGGGGAGCGGGCCAGCAGCGTCTACCTTTGGGAGCGTTCGGCGTGATATATAGGCCGGTGCAGGTAGGGCGGGTGCAAAGAGAAATGGGACGTACCAGATCCTCAAGCATCCCATTTTCAAAGAGGGGACCCTCCACCGAGCCTATCTCAGCAACCCACGCTGCCAGCCACCACAAATCAGGCGCTCGACCGAACTAGTAACAACCACTCGATACAAAGGACTAAGCAGGGCAAAACATGCAGTACTCTGAGCCTGGATACGAGTCCAGCAACTTTCCAGTGTGGGGCTCGAACCCCGGTACCCTCCCTTCCGCTGCCTCCACCGATCCCCTCCCTCTCCAGCCAGTTCCACGGCGCACCTTGTCGGGCAGCGGCACGACTGGCTCGAAAAGCAAGTGCTCGCCCTCGTCGTCCTGGTAGTACTCGTCGTCGTCGCCGGTGGCCGACTCGTTGAGCGACACGTCGCGCGAGCGGGGTTTGGTCGGCGACTTAGGCTTAACGCCGCTGAAGCGGAACTGGCCGCTGACGGGTGCCGGTACCGGTGCCGGTGCCGCCGCCGAGCCGAACACGAACGACGACAGTGACGGTGGCGCTCGGGGCGAGCCGGATTTCGCGCCGGCCGCCGGCTCGGCTGCAACCGAACTCGCCACAGTTCTAGCCGGTAGCATCGGTGTAGAACTCGCCGCAGGCTTAGCGGGTTGTGTGGGCATGAAACTCGCCGCAGGCTTTGAAGGTTGAGTCGGCGTGAAACTCGCCGCAGGCTTGGAGGGCTGAGTTGGCGTGAAACTCGCAGCAGGCGTGGAGGGCTGAGTTGGCGTGAAACTCGCCGCAGGCTTGGAGGGCTGAGTTGGCGTGAAACTCGCCGCAGGCTTGGAGGGCTGAGTTGGCGTGAAACTCGTCGCAGGCTTGGAGGGCTGAGTTGGCGTGAAACTCGCCGCAGGCTTGGAGGGCTGAGTTGGCGTGAAACTTGTCGCTTGCTTGGAGGGCTGAGTCAGTACGGAAGTCGTCACGGGCGCCGGTTTGCCCGACTTTGCATACTGCTGGCACGACTCGAATACCTCCTTGAATTGTTGTGCCTGAGGGCGAGTGGAGTGAGCTTATGCAAAACCATCCATCACAACCAATTGACCACCATTCACTGTGCAAGTACGAACCATACCAAAATACTCCGAAGATGCTTAGGATCTTGATAAATCACTATGCATTCGCTTTGTACAATAATAGCCTATGAGCTCGTGGTGTATCGAGACCCTTGCAGTTCTGCTTACCAATAAAACACAGATAATCGAGCGATAACCTGCGAGTAGAGTATGACACGCAGTGATAAATTATTCGTGAAATAGGGTGGAATATACTTTTTGAATGCTCGATCGACATCCTTCTCCAAGAAGTATCAAGATCCTGCTCCTTGATGTGTGCTTATGAAGTCTTCATATCTCCTTTCTAACAGTATTTCACTTATAAGTATTATGTCCATACTCTCGATAAGGAATGGCGATACACAAACATTTTGCAAAGCAATTTCAGGTAAAGGGATTATCTATAATGTGATGACATGCAATGTCAGCTTTTATAGCATAGGATTAATCTCCCTATGCCAAATATAGCTCTTCCTAAATTGTGAATCTCAAAACAAATGATAAAGGTACAGTTATAAGTACCAACACCATTGGCTCAAATTTGAGTCCGAAAGACGTCAAAAACATTTTAAATGACACTAATTCCACGGCAAATTTCGACATCCTACCCTGCTCTTTTCAACATCTCGCACCTAACAAAAAAAAAACATGATTTTAACTCTGATGACACGCTTCCGTCCTAATGGCTCGGTCCAAGGCATGGAACTGTCCGCACGCGTGTTATGCTCTAAGCATGTGAACAGTTGCCATCATCAAGCATGAGCGCCAACTCAGAAATTTAACCAGTTTTTTTACTTAGAAAATTCCCTTAGAAGTAATTGGAATCAGTGTCCTGAAATTCTTAAATGTCAGTGGGCACTGGAGACTAACACTTGATGACAATTGCTTTGACATCATTAAGTACCAACTTTGTTAGTTTAGTCCAGGTTATGAGTGGGTAATGAGTTTTTAAAAGCACTCATATCCTCTGGCAGCAACACTGCCCACTGAAAAAGGCAAGAGGGTACACCACTGCATCATCACCATCATCAAATTATCAACAAAATCATGGAAAATAACTTATTAAGATGCATTGCCCATATACGCTTGCACTTTTTTTTTAACATCAGTTGACTTTTGGCATCACCCCTCTCCATATCCACACTACAAATCCAATTTCAGGACACTGATTGGAACATTCACCGAGCTGAGTTTACAATCAGGACGCTATTTTCCCCATGTGCCAATTTTGATGGATATATGGGAGCGGTCACTATATGGTTGGCGGCCCGTGAAATTATCCACCGGTAAATAAACAGTTCTAAAACCTTGTTGATTTTCTGAAGCGGCTTCGCTCTTGATCATGCCAATGTATTACAACTTTTTCAATCAAGACAAAACAATCAATTGTTTGAGCTTCTCTTAGAGCTGATTCTACCCCATTTCCCACTCAGCACACTCAAGGGTGACACCGTGTTTAATAGTACACAACCGTCCCGGGCTAATACATACTGTCAGCAGGTTCCAGGCCACCGCCGCACGTACCAAATCGACCGTTTTGAAGCGCACGGCCAGTGTCTCCTGGTTGGCCTCTCCTTCGGAGAAGTCCTTGGCAGACCACACCCACGTCGTCTCCGAAGAAGCTAGCTGGCCCAGCTTCATCTCAGGAAGGATGGTGTGATTTGCGCACAGCTTCAGCACCTGATGGCCGACCAGGTCACGTGACGAGATCCACTCATATTGCTGTTGGTGGCCGGCCAAGTCACGTGACCGGACCCACTCGTGTTGTTGTTGGTGGCAAATACAACGAGGCGCGCTGTGTTGACGGAAGTCGGGGCATTATATGGTAGGAATCAGGACATCCACATCCCAGGACAGGTTAGAGTAGTAGAGGGTAGGACATGGCACAGCAGAACAGAATAGGGTAGGTGGCGTGGGATGGGATAGGATAGCTGTTTGTTTACTGGGTGGTTCTCGACGCACTTTATGCACGATCACGGCTAACGGCGCCGCCCACACTGCTTCGCCGGTGGGCCGCGGGATTGAGAAATGTCCCGAGCGGTGTGAGTGTCAAACCCGGGACCTTTGGTACCCAGAGCTCAACACCTTAAACACTCGGCCATCCCCGCCACGGGAGGCAGAGCAGAGCAGGGAGGGGAAATGCGAGAGGGAAGCGAGAAAATGTAGCAGAGAGAAGACAAGGATGGGTCAAGGTGGGTAGGACATGATAGGGTAGGGTAGGGTATGATATGGTAAGGTATGGCAGGGTAGGGTAGGGTAGGGTAGGGTAGGGTATGGTATGGTAGGGTAGGGTAGGGTAGGATAGGGTAGGGTAGGGTATGGTAGGGTAGAGTAGGGTAGGTAGGGCAGGGCAGTGTAGTGCGGAGTGCATGGCAGGACAGGGCATGCCAGGGCAAATCAGGGCAGTGCCAGAAACAGGGCAAAAGGAAGCAAAGTGGGCCACATGAAAGGCAGAGCACAAACGGCCATGACAGGACAAAACACACAGGACAAAACACAACAAGACCAGGGCAAAACAGGACAGAATTAGGGTAAAGCATGAGGAAACATAAAAGAGAATAGGACAGAAGTCGAAGAAGTGGAGAAGTTGTAGTTCGATAATAATGTTCCGGGATGTGAATTACAGCCTCCACAGCAAACACCCAGGAAAAGAACACAGTATTTCGTCCAGGCAGCGCGGAAACACACAATAGAGGCGTCAGCCGACGGTCGGCGGACGAGTTGAACTGGCATCCAGGTGACCTGCCGTCGCCGCACACAGCGGTGCGGCGACGGGAGACTTGACAGGTCGGGAAGCTCAACACACCGGACAGTCCACGCCATTCCACAGCTCCGGTGGCACACGGCGTGCCTGTCGGACGGCGCGGCGGAGGAGGAGGAGGCCTGTGGGTCCACAGGTGACCGGGTCGTTAGCTTGCAGCTGTTGGCTAGTTAGCTAAAAGCAGATCAATGAGCTGGCAGATAAATGTTGAACATTGCACGAGCAGTCGGGCGTGGGGTAAGTTGGGGTGAGAGGCAAGAGCGAGCCAAGCAGACGCAAGCGGGTAGCCGAGTGAGTGACGAAATAGTGTGTGAACGTTGAGGTGGCGAGTGCACGGCCAATGTGAGGAGCTGTGAACGAAATCGATCGCCTGAGCGGGTGCGTGGGTGTGAGTGTGCGCGGCCGGGTGCCCGGCTCCGCCCACCTGTTCGTGTGTGAGTGTGCGCGGCCGGGTGCCCGGCTCCGCCCACCTGTTCGCGTGTGTGTGAGTGTGCGCGGCCGGGTGGGTGTGAGTGTCCGCCCACCTGTTCGCGTGTGTGTGAGTGTGCGCGGCCGGGTGCCCGGCTCCGCCCACCTGTTCGTGGGTGTGAGTGTGCGCGGCCGGGTGCCCGGCTCCGCCCACCTGTTCGCGTGTGTGAGTGTGCGCGGCCGGGTGCCCGGCTCCGCCCACCTGTTCGTGGGTGTGAGTGTGCGCGGCCGGGTGCCCGGCTCCGCCCACCTGTTCGTGGGTGTGAGTGTGCGCGGCCGGGTGCCCGGCTCCGCCCACCTGTTCGGTGTGTGAGTGTGCGCGGCCGGGTGCCCGGCTCCGCCCACCTGTTCCTGTGTGAGTGTGCGCGGCCGGGTGGGGTGAGTGTCCGCCCACCTGTTCGTGTGTGTGAGTGTGCGCGGCCGGGTGCCCGGCTCCGCCCACCTGTTCGCGTGTGTGTGAGTGTGCGCGGCCGGGTGGGTGTGAGTGTCCGCCCACCTGTTCGCGGTGTGTGAGTGTGCGCGGCCGGGTGCCCGGCTCCGCCCACCTGTTCGGTGTGTGAGTGTGCGCGGCCGGGTGCCCGGCTCCGCCCACCTGTTCGCGTGTGTGAGTGTGCGCGGCCGGGTGGGTGTGAGTGTCCGCCCACCTGTTCGCGTGTGTGTGAGTGTGCGCGGCCGGGTGCCCGGCTCCGCCCACCTGTTCGTGGGTGTGAGTGTGCGCGGCCGGGTGCCCGGCTCCGCCCACCTGTTCGCGTGTGTGAGTGTGCGCGGCCGGGTGCCCGGCTCCGCCCACCTGTTCGTGGGTGTGAGTGTGCGCGGCCGGGTGCCCGGCTCCGCCCACCTGTTCGTGGGTGTGAGTGTGCGCGGCCGGGTGCCCGGCTCCGCCCACCTGTTCGCGTGTGTGTGTGCGCGGCCGGGTGCCCGGCTCCGCCCACCTGCTCGTGGGTGAGTGTGCGCGGCCGGGTGCCCGGCTCCGCCCACCTGCTCGTGGGTGTGAGTGTGCGCGGCCGGGTGCCCGGCTCCGCCCACCTGTTCGCGTGGGTGTGAGTGTGCGCGGCCGGGTGCCCGGCTCCGCCCACCTGCTCGTGGGTGTGAGTGTGCGCGGCCGGGTGCCCGGCTCCGCCCACCTGTTCGCGCCGCATCAGCACGCGACATTTGTCCGTGGAGGTATTGCGCAGGATCTTTATTTCGCCCACGCCACGCTCCTTCCACTCGCGGCTCTTGGTGTCCATGCGATACAGCTTGGCGCGGCACCCCAGCAGCTTCTCTTCAGCCTCCTCGCCTGCACCACACACGCCATATCAGACAAACAGCTGGGCAGGAAGTTCGCCAACGGAAAGCCGCCTCGCCGCGCGAGTTCCGTAGCTCCCACTCTCACCGCAAGAAACATCAGTCATGTGAAGTGCGTGAAGCCTTAGATTAGTGATACTGCACCACACATCATTGTCGCCTTACAGGAGCAAAACGAGCCAGCAGGAAATACTTACAGGAGCAAAACGAGCCAGCAGGAAATACAGACAATGTTCGATTGCAAGCAATATTCAAATCCTAGTACATGGAATTATTGGCCAATGCTGAGCGCATGGTAGTGCGTGGGTGAATTGAAATTAAGACATCTGACCGACACCGAACACACGAGTTCCCACAATGTCGGATCGACACTGACCGGACGTGTTCCCGCAATGCCGGACCGACGCTGACCAGACGTGTTCCAAAGTCAGACAGACACCAACCAGACGTGTTACCACATCGGACCAACACCGACCAGACGCACCCCATCACGTCTGACAGACGCCGACCGGAGGTGCTCCCACGTCCGACCGCTACTGACCAGACGCACCCTACCACGTCTGACAGACACCGACCGGAGGTGCTCCCACGTCCGACCGCCACTGACCAGACGCACCCTACCACGTCTGACAGACACCGACCGGAAGTGCTCCCACGTCCGACCGCTACTGACCAGACGCACCCCATCACGTCTGACAGACACCGACCGGAGGTGCTCCCACGCCTGACAGACACCGACCAGACGCACCCCACCACGTCTGACAGACACCGACCGGAAGTGCTCCCACGTCTGACCGCCACTGACCAGACGCACCCCACCACGTCTGACAGACACCGACCGGAGGTGCTCCCACGTCTGACAGACACCGACCAGACGCACCCCACCACGTCTGACAGACACCGACCGGAGGTGCTCCCACGTCTGACAGACACCGACCAGACGCACCCCACCACGTCTGACCGCCACTGACCAGACGCACCCCACCACGTCTGACAGACACCAACCGGAGGTGCTCCCACGTCTGACAGACACCGACCAGACGCACCCCACCACGTCTGACAGACACCGACCGGAGGTGCTCCCACGTCTGACAGACACTGACCAGACGCACCCCATCACGTCTGACAGACACCGACCGGAGGTGCTCCCACGTCTGACCGCCACTGACCGGTGACAGTCTCGACAATGTCGGGCAGCGGCACCACCGGCTCGAAGTGGCCGACGGGTTCGTACTCCTCGGCGTCTGTCGCTGAGGAGTCCGCCGCTGCCGCCGGACTGCCGAACACGGGAGCTCCGGAGCTGGCGAACCCTGCAAACGACGTCAGGGGAGGTCATCAGGGGCGGTCATCAGAGGTAGTCGTAAGAGGCGCTTATAACAAGCGGTCGTCAGGAGCGGTCATCAGAGGTGGTCGCAAGAGACGGTCGTCAGAGGCGGTCATCAGAGATGGTCGTGAGACGAGCTCATAAGAGGCGGCCATCAGAGGGGGTCGTCAGGGGCGGTCATCAGAGGTGGTCATCAGAAGTGGTCATAAGAGGCGGCCATAAGAGGGGGTCGTCAGGGGCGGTCATCAGAGGTGGTCATCAGAGGTGGTCATCAGAAGTGGTCATAAGAGGCGTTCGTCAGGAGCGATCACCAGAGGTGCCCATAACGAGGCGGTCAAATGAGGAAATAATCGGGGCCGGTCGTCAGGTGAGGTGGCCAGGCTGCCATCAATAGAGGAGGTCGTCAAGGGCGGCCGTCAGAGGGACGATCATCAGAGGCGCGTCAGTGGATCGTTACAGGACGCCCAACCACGCACAGACGACTGCCATTGTCATAACCGCCCTCACAACACAAATGTGAATGTGCGACACCGCAAGTGTGCCTCTAGTGCGAAAATACGAGAACAAAATTACAGCGCGCGGCCGAGAGCCGACATTCAGTGGAACGGCAGCGACGTGGAAGGCGGCTGCTGATACCAACAGGTCCCGCGACTATCTATACCTGAGCATACACCGCCAGCACCAATTTTTATGTTGGTAGTAATATGCGTGCAGTAGTAGCCTGACCGAACTCAGGCCGTAGAGCACAGCGCACGTAGTTTGTGGTTTGTGGACGTAGGGCGCCTCGAACGCCAGGGTCGGTAGGCGCACAGCACACGTGGTTGGGGTGGTGTGGCTGTAGGGCACTTCCACAGTCAGGGTCCGTAGGCGCACAGCACACGTGGTTGGGGTGGTGTGACTGTAGGGCACTTCCACAGTCAGGGTCCGTAGGCGCACAGCGCACGTGGTTGGGGTGGTGTGGCTGTAGGGCACTTCCACAGTCAGGGTCCGTAGGCGCACAGCACACGTGGTTGGGGTGGTGTGGCTGTAGGGCACTTCCACAGTCAGGGTCCGTAGGCGCACAGCGCACGTGGTTGTGTGTGGTGTATGGCTGTAGGGCACTTCGACCACCAGGGTCCGTAGGCGCACATCGCACGTGGTTGGTGGTGGTGTGTGTGTGGCTGTAGGCACCTCGACCACCAGGGTAGTGATCGACACGCTGGTTGGCACGCAGATTACCAGCACACGTGCTGACAATCCGCTTACTCCATATCCCAAACATGATGCTCGAAACATCGCTTCACCCACGCTTATCGTACCAGACCAGTATTTGCATTTGAACTAGCTTCACCATGACACATTAATAACTCTGATACCAGTGAACATGGGTGATGCACAGACGAGGTACAAGAAATGTCGAGCAGAAAATCGGAAGCTCCCAGCTGGACATAATGGACTTCTACATATTTGCGTTTGTGGTGTACTCAAAAGCAGGATGACACGTTCGAGCAGTGTCTGCAAGACATCACAGCTGTGCGAGCGACACCTACCCTTGAACGAGTCGTCATTCTTGAAGCCGGGTCCGGCCACGGCGGCGAAGCTGGTGGCGGTGGCGGTGGTGGTGGTGGAGCCGACCAATGGCGCGTCGGCAGCGGCGGCAGCGAACGGCGACGCAGCCGCGCTGCCCGCCTCGCCGAACGAGAACCCGGTGAACGGATTGGGCTTGGTGTCGGCGGCTGGCGCGGCGATCGGCGCCGGCTCAGACTTCTTCACCACCGTTGGCGTGGTGGTGAAGCTGAAGCCCCCCAGACTGACCCTGGCGTCCGTGCCCGGACCTTGGCCGAACTTGAAGCCGCCGGCTGGTTCGGACGGCGTGGCCGTCGCCGGCTTGGACGTTCCGGGCGTGGCGACGGAACAGGTGGCGGCCGCCGGCGCCTTCTCGAACCCGAAGCCGAACTTGGCCGCGGTCGGCGGCGCCTTGTCCCCGAATTTGAAGCCAGTGGTGGTGGCGGTGGTGGCGGTGGTGACGGTGCTGGTGGCGGCCGGCTTGGTCGCGCCGGCGAACCCAAACGAGAAAGCAGCGCCGCCGCCGGAGCCTCCGCCAAAATTGAACTCTGGCTTGCACGCGATACGCAGCGGCTCCTCGTCGCTCTCGTCGTCGGTGGTGGTTTCCTCCTCCGTTTCGTACTCGTCTTCGTCGTCGTCGTCCTCGGCGGCGTCATTGGCCACCGACGACACGACCGTCGGTATGGCTTGGCCGAGCTCGCCGGCGCCCGATCGCGCCGGCGCCGGCTTGGTCCACGAGAACGTGAACCGGCCCGAGCTGGCCGCCGGAGCCAGAGCTGAAGCCAGAACCGGAGTCGAAGCCGGAGCAGAGGAAATCACCGGCGGTGCAGCTGAGACGGTAGTAGGTGCCGACGTATTCGGTTCCATGCCCTGAAACGGCCCGACCGGTCAGGCCGATTCATGCCACGGCCAGCTGGAGAAGTCGATTTGAAAAAAACCAGACAACTACAAACTGAAACCAACAAGTGATGCAGCCCTGTCAGATCTTGTGACCTGGTCACAAGATGCAACGCAAGAAGGAAACGTTACCTTCCCGCGAAAATGCATACGGTGACACTGAATGAACGAGCCCCCCCCCTACACCATAACCACCTGTGAATAACCATAAAGAATACAATAACGTATTCTATTCCACCTTGCGTTCTTAGTTATTGTAGTTTAGAGACGTAACGTTCTATTCTCCCTGACATAACATAATCAGCAATGAAGTCATTCGACCTAATTAAACTATTTCATAACATTCAGCATTTCATAGGTTTACTATAACACTAAAAGCTGAGATTTATTGCGGGTCGAAACCAAAACACCAGCACGTCAACAAGGTTGAAGGATTGCTATAATATTCCGAAGATGCCACCACTATTCACGGACAACATGCACGTGCCTGTCTTGAAGGCCTTTGGACACTTCTCCACGTAATGGACGACTGAGAGTCGTGTGACATAATAGGCGGTATGCATGCGATCGATCTCCTCCCTATTCAGTTCGACGAAGGCATTGGGAAACCTATCACGATAGATGTACCAGCAATGGTAACTGAAAACTGAGATTGATCCTGGAAGGGCCACCATCCAGCCGTGAAGGGGTGGACCATCCGCAGAGCTACAACGCGGACAGATACCAGGGAGCTAATACACGGTATAATGTATAATACTACCTTGCCAGAGCCAGCGAGTACCATCTGCTTGCCCTTTTCAAAGGCCGCTCTAAACTCTTCAGTGATTTCTTCAGTCTTGAAACGCGCACACAGCCGCTCGTCCCTCAGCTCTTCATCTGTGAGAGTAGACGTCGATTAGGTAGCTAACCACAGTGCAACGAAGCACTTCCCCACGTCACGACATACCGATAACATTCAACTCACCGGGAAACAGAAGCAATGGGTATAACCAGATGCGCACTAAGTGGTGTTAAAAAAACAGCTCAAAATGTTTGTTGGGGGATTAGTTCCATATGTCCAAAATACCCCTGCCGTTCAATACCGCATCAATTGTTCCAAACGGTGCCAAGAGAAACAGCCGACACTGCAGGCATTTAAACAGAGGACTTGCAAGATCTGGGCTGCAGGATACCAGTATTTGTGCCAAAATAGCGTAAGAACCATTTGTGGCGATTCTTTCTCTTCTGCTACAACATTTATCGCTACTACCTTACTCCCTACTCCTGAAACCTACTATTCGTATCCTTCTCGCCCTCACTTTCCAGTAGTATTCTTCCTCATGCCCAATGTCTATCATCCTGCTGTGGATGTTCACACATAATATCAATTGCATGACCATCCCGAAAAAAAACGAAATGTTTGGCGAGCAAACTGGTAGCCCACAGTGTCCATGAGTTTCCGACGTTGCGCTGTGGAGGATCCCGGCGCCAGCTGTATGCAGAGGGGCCACTCACCGGCGAAGTCCCGTGCGGCCCAGATGACGGCGCGCGTCTGGTTCTTCATACTGTTCAGCTGCATGTCCGGCTGCAAGAAGTGGTTGGCGCACACCTTGTGTGTCTGTCGAACAGCGCAGCGTCAGCGGCGACATACACAAGGGTCGGTGTGTTACAGGCAGACCGTAGCCCGGGCGGCGTGAGGTGGGTCTTGGCGCAGTCAAACACCGCATAGCACAGGTCAGAACAGACAACGACTAGGCCAGACAAGTCCTACCCTCCGGCCCCAGTCTCGTGAGTCGGTGGCGGCTTAGCACACCTCACTAATGTGAGTAGCACGTCATCCACCGGATATCGAGTGCCGATATAGTCTCGTGCGAAACGTTGACAGTAAGGCGATGTGTCAAACATTGGATGACGCTTGTCTAAGGCCACACAACTGCCAGGTCCAGTTCTATCGCCAAATCCCTACAAGTAACACATACAAACCAGACGACTTCCGGTACAGCTCGATGTCGT
This sequence comes from Ashinkailepas kermadecensis, assembly GCA_034440615.1. Classification (NCBI taxonomy): domain Eukaryota; kingdom Metazoa; phylum Arthropoda; class Thecostraca; family Neolepadidae; genus Ashinkailepas; species Ashinkailepas kermadecensis. The sequence continues at coordinate 143,769 of JAOTOM010004204.1, forward strand.
GGCACACCCACACGTGACGTGCCCAAAACGGCAACAGCTGGGACCGAGCATCACCGGGCTGTCACTGTCAACTGAGACATCACCGGACCGTCACCGCCAGCCGAGGTATCACTGGATCGTCACCGTCAGCTGAGACATCACCGGACCGTCACCGCCAGCCGAGGTATCACCGGACTGTGAGCCGAGGTATCACCGGACTGTGACCCGAGGTATCACTGGATCGTCACCGTCAGCTGAGACATCACCGGACCGTCACCGCCAGCCGAGGTATCACCGGATAGTCGCCGTCAGCTGAGACATCACCGGATCATCACCGCCAGCCGACGTATCACCGGACTGTGAGCCGAGGTATCACCGGACAGTCACAGTCAGCTGAGATATCATCGGACCGTCACCGCCAGCAGAGGTATCATCGGACTGTGACCCGAGGTATCACCGGATAGTCACCGTCAGCTGAGATATCACCGGACCGTCACCGCCAGCCGAGGTATCACCGGATAGTCACCGTCAACAGGGACATCACCAAACCGTCACCGCCAGCCGAGGTATCACCGGACTGTGAGCCGAGGTATCACTGGATCGTCACCGTCAGCTGAGACATCACCGGACCGTCACCGCCAGCCGAGGTATCACCGGACTGTGAGCCGAGGTATCACTGGATCGTCACCGTCAACAGAGACATCACCGGACCGTCAGACTGTGAGCCGAGGTATCACTGGACCGTCGCCGTCAGCCGAGAGATCCTCGGAATCGTCACCACCACCCACCTGATCACGTCGCATCACCAGGCGGACGCGGCCGTCGTCCTCCCGGTACAGCACGAGCAGCTCGCCGACGCCGCGCTCCTTCCACTCGGCGTCGGTGAAGCGGTACAGCTTGCAGCGGGCGGCGAACAGGCGTGTATCGCCCTCCTCGCCGGTGCGCACGTCCACCTCCTCGGGAAGCGCCACAATCGGCTTAAAGTCGGCCATTGGCTCGTAGTCTGGGTCCTCGTGGAACGAGCCGGCTGTCGAGAGGCAGCGGTCAGAACCCAGGGTCCAGTTGACGTCACGCAGTGGGACAAGTCCAGGTCGGCCGACATCGCACACGTCATCGCCGGCCGAGCTGACTACAGCTCCCCACAAACGCTTCACCTAACACCAGACCAGAGAAGAGAACGATACGATTTGACGAGCAGCAAGAGCTGCACGACACCTGGCGAAGTGCCCTGCACTGTAACCATATCGTCCGTACTCGCCAGTGGGCCAACCAGCCACATGTTTAATAACACACGCAACAACAATTTCCTCGTGGGCGCTCGAGTCGAGCGAACGTACTCGAGTCGAGCCGGTCACGGCCGGCTGAGCGGGCCGAGCTGTTGTGGCGCCCGGTGCCCGTCACGGCGCTGATCACCGGCGCCGGGATGTTGGGCAGCGTGCTGATGCACGAGAACGCCGGCTTGTCTGCCAACACAGTAGAGCGTCACTACACGCCGGCCGGCAGCCGGTCGCCGGCATCACGGTCACGTGCCGCTCAGCGGCCACCCGAGGAACCTCAGCTCGGCACAGCACAATGTCTCGTGCCGCTCAGCGGCCACCCGAGGAACCTCAGCTCGGCACAGCACAATGTCTCGTGCCGCTCAGCGGCCACCCGGGGAACAGCTCGGCACAGCACAATGTCTCGTGCCGCTCAGCGGCCACCCGAGGAACCTCAGCTCGGCACAGCACAATGTCTCGTGCCGCTCAGCGCCACCCGAGGAACCTCAGCTCGGCACAGCACAATGTCTCGTGCCGCTCAGCGGCCACCCGAGGAACCTCAGCTCGGCACAGCACAATGTCTCGTGCCGCTCAGCGGCCACCCGAGGAACCTCAGCTCGGCACAGCACAATGTCTCGTGCCGCTCAGCGGCCACCCAGAACCTAGCTCGGCACAGCACAATGTCTCGTGCCGCTCAGCGGCCACCCGAGGAACCTCAGCTCGGCACAGCACAATGTCTCGTGCCGCTCAGCGGCCACCCGAGGAACCTCAGATCGGCACAGCACAATGTCTCGTGCCGCTCAGCGGCCACCCGAGGAACCTCAGATCGGCACAGCACAATGTCTCGCAGCAATGGCTCTCACGAGCTGGTTGGCGCTTCATCTCGAGAAGAACGAAGGGTGTTCCTCATCTTCTTCAGATAGAACGACCCACACATGCGGGATATGCGATCTTTCAATAGAATACCGCAGAGTTTACTTATATAACTTGCTGAAACTCCGAACACGTTTGAGCTGGAAAAGTGTGTCATGCGAAGTCAAGAAAGTTTTAAAGGAAAACCATCACCATTTAAGGACCATGGTTAACCGAAATATATCTAATTTATCAGCAGTGCGGCATGTCCAACACTGATCACTCCTCCATCTAACGTCCACGCAGTTCGTCACGTATTTTTTATAATATCAAAGCACCACGTGCAGTTATTTATTGCCTTCTCGTATTTCGTTTTCTTAGCAACAGTCATCTTATACTTAAACTCAAGCCATGAACAGCACACTGTCTAACGTTATCTTATTATCATATAACATTACATAGACAACTTATTGTTAATGTTAGTATGATGGCCATCGCCTTTTGCTTGTCAATGCTATAAAATAATCATGCTTCCATCGGATTATAGAAGTGTGAAGCCATGACTTAAAGTTAAAGTCATCGCTTTAACTTAATGTTTACCTGGTAAGTGAACGACGACATTCATACATACAAAACGTGGTAGACGAGGCACATCTAGCACACAGCGAGAGGATTTCACTCATGGGACACACGTGGCAGGAGGATTTAACTGCTGGTGAGATACGTGGTTAGATGATTCCACGGATAACGCACGTGGTGAGCAGCTGTCAACTCACCCGAGTCCCCGAGCAGCGAAGCGATGTTGATCTGGGTGCTGGATGGCAGCTGGATCTGGAACTGGTGCGGCGACTTGCTGCCCACCCCACTCTGCTGGGGCGACGTCACTGCCGGCGGAGGGGCCACGCCCGCACGTCACGTCACGTCACATCACATCACATCACATCACATCACACCACACCCACAGACCACGTCAAGTCACACACACAGACCACGTCATACCACACCCACAGACCACGTCAAGTCACACCCACAGATCACGTCAGATAACACCCACAGATCACGTCAGACCACACCCACAGATCACGTCAAGTCACACCCACAGACCACGCCAGATCACACCCACAGACCACGTCAAGTCACACCTACAGAGCACGTCAAGTCACACACACAGGCCACGTCAAGTCACACCCACAGACCACGTCAAGTCACACCTACATACCATGTCAGGTCACACTGACAGGCCATGTCAGGTCACAATCACAGACCCCGTCAGGTCACACCTACAGGCCACGTCAGATCACACCTGCAGGCCACGTCAGGTCACACTCACAGGCCACGTCAGGTCACAATCACAGGCCACGTCAAGTCACAATCACAGGCTTCGTCAGGTCACACCTACAGGCCACGTCAAGTCACACCCACAGACCACGTCAGATCACACCCACAGACCACGTCAGGTCACACCTACAGACCACGTCAAGTCACACACACAGGCCACGTCAGGTCACACCTTCAGTCCACGTCAGGTCACAATCACAAGTCACGTCTGGTCACACCTACAGACCACGTCAGGTCACACCTACAGGCCACGTCATGTCACACCTACAGGCCACGTCAGGCCACACCTACAGGCCATGTCAGGTTACACATACAAGCCACGTCAGGTCACACCTATAGGTTACGTTGCATAACTGTGATGAGTGCATTCCTTGAAACGAGTACAGTGTGATGTGTTATTTGCATGCAAAGTGTCGGGTACATCGCTTCATCTCACCTTTTAGAGTCATGTTGTGTTCATGTGCCACTCAGAACCACCAGGAATGCTCTGGCAACACGTCACCAAGTGCCACCCAGAACCACCAGGAATGATCTGGCAACACTTCACCATGTGCCACTCAGAACCATCAGGAATGCTCTGGCAACACTTCACCATGTGCCACTCAGAACCACCAGGAATGCTCTGGCAACACTTCACCATGTGCCATTTGGGATGGTAAATAGTGTTACAGTTAGCACCTTTGTCCGCACCCCTCGCACAGTAAATAAGTTCATGTCCTCACAAACGACCGACATTTGCTATGCCCCAATAGGCCGAGTGAAGCGGCAAGTCGCCACTTATACGGCGACTTTGTGAGCCAATCTCTGAGATTGCATATGCCTCGCATACTCACATTACAATTCATGCCACTTGTGTCAGTGAATTAGCGTGGGTGCATTTTGATGACTTCACCTATAATTGGGCATCGCCTGGTGGTGATTAACAAACCATACACGATACTCGTTTGCAGTGATACATGCATATCTGACAGTTTGTTGGTGGTGCTGTGAATATATCAGACAGCTCGAGGTGTTGTGTATATACCGGATGTATTGTGGTGTTGTGCATAAGCATGGCCATTGACAGTGCTGTGTTCATACCCGATAGTTTGTAGTGTAGCGTGTGCACCTGGCGGTCTGCTTGCGGTGCTTTGTGTATGCCCGACTGTCCGTGGCATTGTGTGGGTGTGTGCCTGACAGGTCGCAACAAGTTGTGGGTTACCCTATTGAGGCGTGGTGTGCATATCCGACTGTTTGCAGTGTCGAACGCATGCCTGACGGCTTGCGGTGTCGGTATGCATACCTGACGGTTTTCGGTGTTCCGGAGGCACGATGACTGAGGGCGGCGGAGGCGCGGCGGCGGCGGCAACGCCCGGCACCGGCAGCGCCTCGCCACTGGACACGGTCACGTTCGCAGGTGCCAACTGCAATGTGCCACCACGCATCAAATCGGCACAGACATCGGCCAACACACCGGCACTTACCGGTCATTACATCGACATCATGACGAGTACTGCTGGCGGACAACACCCGACGCTATCACTTGAATAATAAACATTACTGCACCAACGCCACAATCATCGGCAGCTACAATGTCCACACTTCCCACCTACCCACTGCCCATAGCTATAGTAGTGACGGTTCTTAGTCTTTTCATGATAGTCGGTGGCTCTGCCATCACAGTTGGTGACCCTGCCATCACAGTTAGTGGCTCTGCCATCACAGTTAGTGGCTCTGCCATCACAGTTGGTGACCTTACCATCACAGTTAGTGGCTCTGCCATCACAGTTGGTGACCCTGCCATCACAGTTAGTGGCTCTGCCATCACAGTTAGTGGCTCTGCCATCACAGTTGGTGACCCTGCCATCACAGTTAGTGGCTCTGCCATCACAGTTAGTGGCTCTGCCATCACAGTTAGTGGCTCTGCCATCACAGTTAGTGGCTCTGCCATCACAGTTGGTGACCCTGCCATCACAGTTGGTGACCCTGCCATCACAGTTAGTGGCTCTGCCATCACAGTTAGTGGCTCTGCCATCACAGTTGGTGACCTTACCATCACAGTTAGTGGCTCTGCCATCACAGTTAGTGGCCCTGCCATCACAGTTGGTGACCCTGCCATCACAGTTAGTGGCTCTGCCATCACAGTTAGTGGCCCTGCCATCACAGTTGGTGACCCTGCCATCACAGTTAGTGGCTCTGCCATCACAGTTGGTGACCCTGCCATCACAGTTAGTGGCTCTGCCATCACAGTTGGTGACCCTGCCATTACAGTTAGTGACTCTGCCATCACAGTTAGTGGCCCTGCCATCACAGTTGGTGACCCTGCCATCACAGTTAGTGGCCCTGCCATCACAGTTGGTGACCCTGCCATCACAGTTAGTGGCTCTGCCATCACAGTTGGTGACCCTGCCATCACAGTTAGTGGCTCTGCCATCACAGTTAGTGGCCCTGCCATCACAGTTGGTGACCCTGCCATCACAGTTAGTGGCTCTACCATCACAGTTAGTGGCTCTGCCATCACAGTTAGTGGACCTGCCATCACAGTTGGTGACCCTGCCATCACAGTTAGTGGCTCTGCCATCACAGTTGGTCACCCTGCCATCACAGTTAGTGGCTCTGCCATCACAGTTGGTGACCCTGCCATCACAGTTAGTGGCTCTGCCATCACAGTTGGTGACCCTGCCATCACAGTTAGTGGCTCTGCCATCAGAGTTAGTGGCCCTGCCATCACAGTTGGTGACCCGGCCATCACAGTTAGTGGCTCTGCCATCACAGTTGGTGACCCTGCCATCACAGTTAGTGGCTCTGCCATCACAGTTAGTGGCCCTGCCATCACAGTTGGTGACCCTGCCATCACACTTAGTGGCTCTGCCATCACAGTTGGTGACCCTGCCATCACAGTTAGTGGCTCTGCCATCACAGTTAGTGGCTCTGCCATCACAGTTGGTGACCCTGCCATCACAGTTAGTGGCTCTGCCATCACAGTTGGTGACCCTGCCATCACAGTTAGTGGCTCTGCCATCACAGTTGGTGACCCTGCCATCACAGTTAGTGGCTCTGCCATCACAGTTAGTGGCTCTGCCATCACAGTTGGTGACCCTGCCATCACAGTTGGTGACCCTGCCATCACAGTTAGTGGCTCTGCCATCACAGTTGGTGACCCTGCCATCACAGTTAGTGGCTCTGCCATCACAGTTGGTGACCCTGCCATCACAGTTAGTGGCTCTGCCATCACAGTTGGTGACCCTGCCATCACAGTTAGTGGCTCTGCCATCACAGTTAGTGGCTCTGCCATCACAGTTAGTGGCTCTGCCATCACAGTTGGTGACCCTGCCATCACAGTTAGTGACTCTGCCATCACAGTTAGTGGCCCTGCCATCACAGTTAGTGGCCCTGCCATCACAGTTGGTGACCCTGCCATCACAGTTAGTGGCTCTGCCATCACAGTTGGTGACCCTGCCATCACAGTTAGTGGCTCTGCCATCACAGTTGGTGACCCTGCCATGACAGTTAGTGGCTCTGCCATCAGTCAATGGGCCTGTCATCACAGTCCAGGGTTAAAATAACGGGTTTTCGTTCGGTGTGAGATGTCGAAACGAGCACAGTAGGATGTCGAAATTTGCCATGGAATTAGTGTCATATAGTGCTTTTGATGTCTTTCAGGCTCAAATTTGAGCCAATGGTCAATAGGTACATATTGCTGTACCTTTATCATTTGTTTTGATTGGTTGGTTATTGGTTTTACGACACGTCGACCGTTGAGTCATGTAGCGTCGCCAATCTCTCACGCCGATTGGTCGCGGGCGAAGAGTAGCGACAGATGAGACACGAACCCACAACCTTTCGATTGTGAGACGAGCATCTTGGTTGGTTATTGGTTTTACGACACGTCGACCGTTGAATCATGTAGCGTCGCTAATCTCTCACGCCGATTGGTCGCGGGCGAAGAGTAGCGACAGGTGAGACTCGAACCCACAACCTTTCGATTGTGAGACTAGCATCTTACCCCTAGGCCACTCGTCCCCATTTGTTTTGAGATATATAACTTAGGAAGAGGTATATTCGGGATAGGGAGAATAATACCTATGCTGTAAACTTTTATTACATGCCATATCAAATTATAGGTTATCCCTTTACCTTAAATTGCGTTGCGAAATGTTCGTGTATCGCCATTTCTTATCAAGAGCGGGGGAGTGATTTTTAGGCGTGCCGGACCATAAAAGTCATTTGAGCCGCCTTTAAAGCGAGTGTTTTGCAAGCAAAGCGCAGGCAAGTGTACATTATTATCGAGAGCATAAACATGATACTAAGTGAAATACTGTTAGAAAGAAAACACGAAGACTTCATAAGCACGCATCAAGGAGCAGGATGTCGATTCTTCTTCGAGAAGGATGTCGATTAAGTGTTCAGAAAGTGATATATTCCACCCGACTTCACGAATAATGTATCACTGTCACAGTCAATGGGTCTGTCATCACAGTCGGTGGCCCCGTCATCATAGTTAGTGGTTCTGTCATCACAGCAGTGACCCCGTCATCTGAGTACGTGGCCCCGTCATCAGAGTACGTGGCCCCGTCATCAGAGTACATGGCCCCGTCATCATAGTACGTGGCCCTGTAATCGCAGTCAATCACTCTGTCATCACGGTGGGCAGCCCTGTCATCACAATTAGTGGTGAAGAAGAAGACCCTTGGGTTCTTTTACGACGCATTCAACCGCTAGGTTATATAGCGTCGCCAACCTCTCACGCCGATTGGTCGAGGATGGACTCGGTAAATGCCGTCGGTTGTGAGATTCGAACCCACAATCTTGCGATCAAGAGACCTACACTCTACCGACTGAGCTACCGCGACCCCCACACAGTCGATATCGGGACGGTCCACTGGAGGATAACCATATCGGGACAATTCACTGAAGGATAGCCATATCTGGGAAATTCACTGGAGGATAGCCATATCGGGACAATTCACTGGAGGATAGCCATGCCGGGACAATTCACTGGAGGATAGCCATGTCGGGACAATTCACTGGAGGATAGCCATGCCAGGACAATTCACTGGGGGATAGCCATGTCGGGACAATTCACTGGAGGATAGCCATGCCAGGACAATTCACTGGGGGATAGCCATGCCGGGACAATTCACTGGAGGATAGCCATGCCAGGACAATTCACTGGGGGGATAGCCATGTCGGGACAATTCACTGGAGGATAGCCATGCCAGGACAATTCACTGGGGGATAGCCATGCCGGGACAATTCACTGGGGGATAGCCATGCCGGGACAATTCACTGGGGGATAGCCATGCCGGGACAATTCACTGGTGGATAGCCATGCCGGGACAATTCACTGGGGGATAGCCATGCCGGGACAATTCACTGGAGGATAGCCATGCCAGGACAATTCACTGGGGGTGGGGTAGCCATGTCGGGACAATTCACTGGAGGATAGCCATGCCAGGACAATTCACTGGGGGATAGCCATGCCGGGACAATTCACTGGGGGATAGCCATGCCGGGACAATTCACTGGGGGATAGCCATGCCGGGACAATTCACTGGGGGATAGCCATGCCGGGACAATTCACTGGGGGATAGCCATGCCGGGACAATTCACTGGAGGATAGCCATGCCGGGACAATTCACTGGGGGATAGCCATGCCGGGACAATTCACTGGAGGATAGCCATGCCGGGACAATTCACTGGAGGATAGCCATGCCGGGACAATTCACTGGAGGATAGCCATGCCGGGACAATTCACTGGAGGATAGCCATGCCAGGACAATTCACTGGAGGATAGCCATGCCAGGACAATTCACTGGAGGATAGCCATGCCGGGACAGACATACCTTGCGCGGAGTGCCGGCAGTGGCCTCTGTGACTGGCTGTTTAAATGAGAAGACGGGCGTGCTGGCGGCGGCGGCGGCCGGCGCCTGCTGCTGGGTTCCCAGCGACGCCGGCTGCGACGCCAGCTGAGCTGCCAGGGTCGGCAGCTGCGCCGCAAGACTCGGCTGCGCTAGCTGAGCTCCCAGACCAGGCTGAGCCAACTGGACTCCCAAACCAGACTGGGCCAGCTGGGCTCCCAGACCAGGCTGAGCCAACTGGACTCCCAAACCAGACTGGGCCAGCTGGGCTGCCAGACCCGGCTGAGCCAACTGGGCTGCCAGGCCAGGCTGAGCCAGCTGGGCTGCCAGGTTTGGATGGGATGCTAGCGGGTCCCTGCGGAGAGCAGCACGTCACCAGTGACCAGTGACCAGTGACCAGTGACCAGTGACCTAGCGCTGGTGACGAGGCATTGGCCACCTGATGTCAATCACTTAGCATCAGTGACCCGGCGCCACAGCTGAAAGCAGTAGTGCTCCGGTGGTACTCAGCGCACCCAGCCTTACTGCCTCCGAAGCTTCACTTACAACCCCACCACTCCCCAACCAACCTACATGAATGACGAACAGCACGCGTAACATCGGGAACGGCAAGGACCAACGTACCCTACACCAGCGTCCTTGCCACACATCACTACATCTCCAAGCCATGTAGGGCGAGCGATGATCCCTACCAGCCGGGCAATATGAAGAATACGCCTCCAAACTTGTCGGACAATCATGCCGCGATAATGACCGACTGGTGACCGGAGTGGGAATCAATACATATTTTTCAGATATTTTACATCTGGGAACATTTTGTGCGGGCAAATCAAGACCGAACTGGATGAAGTGGACTTCAAATGCTCTCCGACAGGCAACTGTAGGAGGGCAGATGTAATTGCACGAAATGTATAAAAGACATTCCCCCAAAAAACTATTCGACTCACCAATTCAGTTGCCCCATATTCCCAACAACCAGCTACAAATCGTCTCCCCGGAATCAGCATACCAAAATATAGTGTCCTATTGCGAAGCCTTGAACGGCGCCAACCGCGCACGTCCATCCATCAGAGATAGTGACAACACGATACCCGCAGTTATCTTCTTCTCTTTTTTGTTTGTTCTCCGACTTTCGTCTTAGTCTCTCGACACTAGCGTTCGGGCCACCTATACGATAACCACACGTTTTTACGACACGACTTCCGGGGCCGCCGACCACTGATCGGTACGATCCGGGTTAGTGTTACTCTCCTGTTAAATATGTCTATTAACCAATCGCAGTGCAGTATTACTTCAATGACATGATAACTCTTAAGACAACTGAACACACCGCTAAGCGAGTTGTGACACAGACACAAAGTTTGGCTGGAAACGCGTGTGTTGCGGCCGAACTGGTGATTTATCAGGGTCTGGTAATTACTTGCGCACGAAATGGCGCGCAAGAACAACTACTGCGAAAATCTATTCTTGCTCCGAGGCAGAAATCACTCGGACTGCGGGCCTTGACAGTAAGCCACCCACTCGGCTGGTGGCCAATGGCGACGGATGGTGTACTCACTGGAGGTGGTCCTGCAGCGCCAGTCCCTGGTAGGCGGCTGCCGGGAACGGCAGCGGAGTCGGCAGGCCCATCGGCAACATCGACACACCGCGCATGTCTGTAAAGTCAGCCGGCGCAGTCAGACACACGTGGTGGCCAACTGCATTCACCTGCACACACTTCACTTGTCACAACGACACGCTCCTCGCCGCATCGCTCGCATCGGCTTCCCCGCACCTCCTCACTTTCACCAACGTAGTCTCACTCAGCTTCGCAATGTCACCTGCCCAAAATGGCACATACACCGTCTATCACCTTACATTCTGTTATTATTGGTTATTGTTTGTTACGACACGTCGACCGTTGAGTCATGTAGCGGCGCCAATCTCTCACGCCGATTGGTCGCGGGCGAAGAGTAGCGACAGGCGAGACTCGAACCCACAATATTTGGATTGTGAGACGAGCATCTTACCCCTAGACCACTCGTCCCCCTTACATTCTGTTATCGAGCGTACAGATCTGGATGAAAGGTCTATATTCCGGGTTCGTTGTTGGAAAAAAAATGTAAGTACAACTTCACAAGTAGATGATAGTATGCAAAGGTTCATAAGCAAACGTTCGTAAGCAAAGGTTCGCGAGTACAGGCTGGTATTGCATAATGTTGGTGATAACTAATGTTCGTAGTGTATTAGGTTCGCATGTTATGGGGTTCCCAATACAAACGGACCGCAACTAATGAGGTTCGCGTGCCAAATGTTCGCTAGTGAAAGGTTTGTTGGAAAAATGGTTCGCTAGCAAAAGGTTTGCTAGAAAAACGTTCGCTAGCAAAATGGTTTGCCATAACGTTCGTGTTGAGAATGGTTCGTAAGCGAAGGTTCGAAGTATCCAATTCGTAAACAAACAGAAGGCTCATGGCCATGATGTCAGCATGTACGTTCGTAATCATAAAGTTCGCATTCGTAAAGCCATCAAAGCCATCCGCAAGTAAAAGGTTCGTAAGCCTGTTCGTGAACAGAATGTTCGGAACATGTGGGCCATAGGCATAGCATTCGAGGGCATCGGATGCATACAATAGCCGTTGAATGTTGGTCTGGCTATAACGTTTTTGGTAGGACCTATTTTGGTATATTCAGGTGTCAATTCATAGCACGAAATTTGGCTATTGTTTGAAGAGCATTCGTTTACTTTTGCAGGGCAGTTATCCCTCCAATTGAATTATAAAGTGTAACAGGTCGTCTGCCCGCACACACATTTGTGTTCAAATAATCACTCACCAACCCCCATGTTGCCTCCATCTAGCGAGGAAATGTCATTGGAAATTTGCATAGTATAATAATAATAAAAAGCTTTTTCATTGCCTCTGTGCAGCGGCTCTGCTTACGAGCCTACATGGTTACTTTTCATTACGAGTTTCATGCTACCGAACATTACGCATACACGGGCATTATGTTTATGAACATCATGTTCAGAACCTTACGTCGTTGAGCCTTTGGCTATGCAAACTACGCATATTGCGAACATTTAGGTGCGAACTTTATGCTACACTAGCCCTTGCCTACGAATATTTCGAATGTGATCGTACGGTATCGCGTACATTGCACGCGTGAATATACTTCTCCATCTCTTCAATATGAATGAGGTTTAAAAAAACATTCGCAACTAAAATCGAATGCTCGATAGTTGTGCCAGACGCACCTTCGGATACAACCTTCCAATACGACCCTTCGATTAAAAAAAAACTTCCAATACCAACATTATGCATACAAATTCTGTTCGGAACCCCGAGCCGACGAAGACGTCCTCCTTCGACAAACATTTTCAAGCCGATTTTTACATGTCTGCGTTATTTTCTTGGTATTTTACATACTTCCAGGTATATATTTTAGAGCACTACCATACACGCATCACTCAGTCACCAACAGTAATCCTCTTTCATTAACATTTTGACAGCCAACTGCAGAAACATGTGCATACGCAGTTATTACATATTTCATAAGTTCGCGCTTAGAATCAGACCGTAACCAGTGAAGGTCCAGAAAGATCAACTTTAAACAACGGCCACCGCAGAATGTTTGACCGGCGGACCTGCATGGGCATCGGCTTACTGGAGTCGCTACACGGAACAAGGTTCTTAGCTAAGCACTGCATATTGCGTGGACTCTGGCGTCATACCAACCTATCTGGGAATCAGTGATAAATTATTCGAGAAGTGGGGTGGTATATACCACTTTCTGAACACTGAATTGACATCCCTCCCAACGGAGTATTGACATCGTACTTCGTGACGAGTCGTCATAAAGTCTTCATATATAATTTCTAACAGCCTTTTGTTGATAAGTATCATGCTGATACTTACCATTGTGGATTTTGATACCCAAACATTTCTTAGCACTGTTCCAGGTAGGATTGCCTGCCTATGATGTGGACTGCTATACAATATCAGGTGGTAAGGATATATATTTTATATTGCTATCATTAAAATATTTACTCCCATATTAGGTATGTAAAAAAAAGAGGAAAAATGCGCACATATGAGTACGCTCTTGGATCTAAATTGTGTTTGAAGAACTTATTATGGTAGGTGATATCGTTTCCGTGGCAAATTTCGACATCCTACTAGACTCATTTCGACATCTCACACCTAACGAAAAACCATTATTTTAACACTGCCGGGAATCCCCATATGCCTAGATACCATGTGACTTCTATTGAAATGACGGAACCACAACCCGGAGTTTGGCTTTCCGTCACTGTTCTGACACGGTCGTCCTGCTGCTGCGTCACTGGTCATATCGGCGAGCTGCCCTCTGGTCCTCTCAGCCGAGCCCCTCCTCTGTCGATGCTGGCGCATGTGTAGGCTCAACTATGCCTTGTCAGGACAGCAGTGATAAATTATTCGTGAAATAGGGTGGAATACACCTCTCTGAACACTGAATTGACATCGCTCCCAACGGAGCATCGACATCGTGCTTCGTGGTGAGTCTTTGTGAAGTTTTCATATATAATCTCCAACAGTATCTTGTTGACAAGTATCATCCTGGTATCCACCATTGCGGATTGTGATGCACGAACATCTCTTAGCACAATTCCAGGTAAGAGGATTGCCCATGATGTGGTCTGTTATACAATATCAGTCGATAAGGATATGTATTTTGTATCGTTATCGCTAAAATAGTTACCCAAAAAATTAGGTATCTCAACATAAAGGAAGAAGGTGCACGTATGAGTAAGCTGTTGGATCAGAACTGCTTCAAGAGCTGATACATTATGCTAAATGACATGGCTTCCATTGCGAATCTCGACATCATACTGTACTCGTTTCGACATCGCACACCTAACGAAAAACTAATATTTTAACACTGTAGGACAGGAGGGATAAACACGGCTTGGCGCACTACCAGCTGGGCTACCGGTGCGAAAGACGTGCGAAATAGCACCAGCCAGACAGCATAGGCCGGAGACTAGCGGTGCCACGAACAAGGGACTGGTGAAGCCATTTACACATAATGATCAACAGATGCAGAGGGACACGGCATCGACTCAGTCATACCTTCCTGCATTCCAAAATAAAATACAGCTGACATTTCCACCACACATGACAACCGCTTGACACAATCCGCAGAATTCAAACAGTCGACACTTTTCCACCAGAATGAGGCCCGGGCTCAGTCATCACAAACGACTGAATCAACAAAACGGATCAATCAACGCAGTAGTGTTAATGGTTTCCAGTAACGACTGGCCGTACGCCGGTCCGGACTGTGGCAGCTGGCTAGCTCAGGGCCGGAGACGACACGGCCGGCCGTCCGGGCCCACTGCTGGACTGAACTGACTGGCGACGGCGGCCATGTAGCCGTACACCTCTGGCGGTACCATGGCCGGCGGCTGGACAGCCGGGTCCACTGCTGGACTGAACTCACTGGCGATGGCGGCCATGTAGCCGTACACCTCTGGCGGTACCATGGCCGGCGGCTGGACAGCCGGGTCCACTGCTGGACTGAACTCACTGGCGATGGCGGCCATGTAGCCGTACACCTCTGGCGGTACCATGGCCGGCGGCTGGACAGCCGGGTCCACTGCTGGACTGAACTCACTGGCGATGGCGGCCATGTAGCCGTACACCTCTGGCGGTACCATGGCCGGCGGCTGGACAGCCGGGTCCACTGCTGGACTGAACTCACTGGCGATGGCGGCCATGTAGCCGTACACCTCTGGCGGTACCATGGCCGGCGGCTGGACAGCCGGGTCCACTGCTGGACTGAACTCACTGGCGATGGCGGCCATGTAGCCGTACACCTCTGGCGGTACCATGGCCGGCGGCTGGACAGCCGGGTCCACTGCTGGACTGAACTCACTGGCGATGGCGGCCATGTAGCCGTACACCTCTGGCGGTACCATGGCCGGCGGCTGGACAGCCGGGTCCACTGCTGGACTGAACTCACTGGCGATGGCGGCCATGTAGCCGTACACCTCTGGCGGTACCATGGCCGGCGGCTGGACAGCCGGGTCCACTGCTGGACTGAACTCACTGGCGATGGCGGCCATGTAGCCGTACACCTCTGGCGGTACCATCACCGGCGGGTGGACAGCCGGGTCCACTGCTGGACTGAACTCACTGGCGATGGCGGCCATGTAGCCGTACACCTCTGGCGGTACCATGGCCGGCGGCTGGACAGCCGGGTCCACTGCTGGACTGAACTCACTGGCGATGGCGGCCATGTAGCCGTACACCTCTGGCGGTACCATGACCGGCGGGTGGACAGCCGGGTCCACTGCTGGACTGAACTCACTGGCGATGGCGGCCATGTAGCCGTACACCTCTGGCGGTACCATGGCCGGCGGCTGGACAGTGGCGGCGGCGACGGCGGGTGGCTCGGTCGACTGGCACCGCCGCTGAGACTGCAGCTCGGTCACCTCCTTCTGCGGGACGTCCGACAGTCGGGTCAGCAGGCAACCAGACATGTCCACCACGCATGGTCACCGGACATCAGAGCGCCGGATAAGCAGATGATCACACGTGGATACCGGACCTGTGTTCACTAGATATCGCTGCCAGATATGGTCGCCAGACACCAAACATTGTCACCAAATACCAGAACTTCCGCCCGACAGCGGAGCCCGGGCATGAGGGACTAGATATATCACAGTCAGCATACTTGCATACATACATACTGCGTCCAGGTCTGTAGCACCTCGACCTTGCGACCTTGTCCCACCATCTCAGCAGTCTACCCTTAGCTCCTGCACCATCTCGTCAGTCTACCACTAGCCGGGCCACCCAGTCAGCCTTCACCATTTTGATGCACCACCTAGCCAACCTACCTTCCGGTTCTGTCCTACTCAGTCAGTTTATCTCATTAGCATTCCTGCACTACCTCACCAGCCCATTGATAGACTGCACCACCCCGACAATTTACCTTGAGCTCCTGTACCGTCTGGCGGCTCTCGCGCAGTTCTTCTGTCAGCAGGCCGCGCATGTCGCCCAGCAGCTCGGCGCGCAGCTCGGACAGCAGGCGCAGGATCGTCTCCTGCGAGCTGCTCAGACTCAGCACCTGGGCGCAGACGCGCTCCAGCGACGGGCGCGACTCGTGGCCGAAGCTGGCCGATAGGCTGAGCGGCGAGGTGGCGGCCGGCCGACCGGCGGCCGTTGGCAGCGACGGCACGGCACGCCGCGGTGTCGACGTGGCGGCGGCTGATCGCCGCGAAATCGATCGCTCCAGCTCGGCGTGCACGCTCGAGTTACCGTTCACTGCCACACGAGGGAGTCACGTTAGAGTGCTCACAGCGCCCGGGTGACGCCGTCACCCGAATGGTTGAGTTTATGTTTTGGAATTCTAGATTTCAAGAGGAAGATTTTCGGGCCATTACATTATGAGGTGATACAAAGGGCTAAAGCAAACCTAAAAACGTTCGTCACTGATAGCGGGTTCTAAGACTCAAAATAAAACCGACCTTTCAGTTATTGTAAAATCCCGTTATTATCAACTTGAGCACAAATGTCCTGGACTTCACACACCTAACAATGTGAGATGCAACCAGTTTCCGTCCGCAGCTATAAACAATGTTATTGCTGGAATGAAAAGATGAGTTGAAAAAAAACATAAGCTTGAGCATTGCTTATCGAACTGAACAACTGGTGTGTACAATCTAATTATCACAGAGCATCATTGAACCTTCAAGCGAGGGGATAATTTTATTGATGTTCTAAACGGCAAAAATCGAGAGTATGACTGTCCCCAGCCCTGACTACGGGTGCCTACACTGTGGACATGAATAAAGAGTGAGAGCAGGGCCAGCTCCCTATCAATATCCTCTTTCTTACACTCACTGTCGGCAACTGGAACCGCCAATAAAGAGTGAGAGCAGGGCCAGCTGCCTATCAATATCCTCTTTCTTACACTCACTGTCGGCAACTGGAACCGCCAATAAAGAGTGAGAGCAGGGCCAGCTGCCTATCAATATCCTCTTTCTTACACTCACTGTCGGCAACTGGAACCGCCAATAAAGAGTGAGAGCAGGGCCAGCTGCCTATCAATATCCTCTTTCTTACACTCACTGTCGGCAACTGGAACCGCCAATAAAGAGTGAGAGCAGGGCCAGCTGCCTATCAATATCCTCTTTCTTACACTCACTGTCGGCAACTGGAACCGCCAATAAAGAGTGAGAGCAGGGCCAGCTGCCTATCAATATCCTCTTTCTTACACTCACTGTCGGCAACTGGAACCGCCAATAAAGAGTGAGAGCAGGGCCAGCTGCCTATCAATATCCTCTTTCTTACACTCACTGTCGGCAACTGGAACCGCCAATAAAGAGTGAGAGCAGGGCCAGCTCCCTATCAATATCCTCTTTCTTACACTCACTGTCGGCAACTGGAACCGCCAATAAAGAGTGAGAGCAGGGCCGGCTCCCTATCAATATCCTCTTTCTTACACTCACTGTCGGCAACTGGAACCGCCAATAAAGAGTGAGAGCAGGGCCAGCTGCCTATCAATATCCCCTTTCTTACACTCACTGTCGGCAACTGGAACCGCCAATAAAGAGTGAGAGCAGGGCCAGCTGCCTATCAATATCCCCTTTCTTACACTCACTGTCGGCAACTGGAACCGCCAATAAAGAGTGAGAGCAGGGCCAGCTGCCTATCAATATCCCCTTTCTTACACTCACTGTCGGCAACTGGAACCGCCAATAAAGAGTGAGAGCAGGGCCAGCTGCCTATCAATATCCCCTTTCTTACACTCACTGTCGGCAACTGGAACCGCCAATAAAGAGTGAGAGCAGGGCCAGCTGCCTATCAATATCCCCTTTCTTACACTCACTGTCGGCAACTGGAACCGCCAATAAAGAGTGAGAGCAGGGCCAGCTGCCTATCAATATCCCCTTTCTTACACTCACTGTCGGCAACTGGAACCGCCAATCGACCAATCAGCGCTGGAAAACCCACCACCAAACTTCCGAGAACCAGACTACGTTGCTGATTGCTTGCTTTAAGGTCGTAGATAGCATTTCGTAGAAGCGGGTGTTGCAACATACCGAGACGGACAGCAGTGGCCAAGACAGGACGACGGCATGTTCGCCTGGGGGCTCACCTTGAGCCGATGAGACTGCCTCCTCCATCATCAGGGTCTCAACCTCGCGTATCTGAGTGGCCAGGTCGTTCTTGAGCTGCGGTGGCGCCGTCGAAACTGTGGGCACGGGAGTCCAACCTCAGCTGCCACACGTGGGAGCGGTCCGGCGCAAATGCCACGCATTAGACACATGCTCATTACTCGGCATAGCAACAACACAAACTATTGTGCCATGTTCTATTATGTTAAAATATACATCAAGATGGGAGACCGACGCTGATAGATCCCAACACGATGGTGCCCACCGGGACTATTATGTGTCAGTCACAAGACGACGATATCAACGCAGAACTTTATCATTGCAACTCACGTACCAGGGTCACGCAGCCTATCCAGGGTCAGGTAGAAAGCCTCCAGGGAAAGTCGCAGCGTATCGCTCGGGTCCGAGTCGTCAGACCTGTCCGCTTCCTCGGCCTGCTGACGCAGAATCTGGCGCACAAACTCCGCCAATTAACGAGAGACACTTGGCAATAGGCAACAGGGCGTCAGTAGTTCAGCTGTTAAGCTGAGCATCTATAATTCAAGTGGCATGGGATCGACTGACCACGGTACCCGCCATTTCCATCATTGCGAGGGGCAGGCTGTGCCATATGACCTCAGCCGTTGGGTGTCTCGTGAAGCCACAACCAACCAACAACCAACAACCCAACCACAACCAACCAACCAACAACCAACCACAACCAACAACCCAACCACAACCAACCAACGACAGCAGGCAACATGTAGCCGACATTAGGCATCAGACAGTCGACATTAGGCAGTAGACACCCGATAGTAGGCATCAGACAGTCGACATTGGACTGCATACATCAGGTAGCAGCAATCAAACAGGAAATTGACAGTGTGAAATACGGTCGACATTGAGTCCAGTGAGGACGACTGTCTGCCACCGGGTCGACCAGACTCCCTCGCCAGCTCCTACCGGCCCCGAGACCTGAAACTGACAGAAGTTCCCACTGCTTACTCACCAGTCCCTGCTGGTAGGACGCCTCTGCCGAGTTGTGACCCTGCACGCAGCTGAGCGCCTCCTTGAGGAGGCCGCGCCGCTGCAGCAGCACCGAGAGCCGACGGCTGGCCGAGTCCAGCAGCGGCAGAGCCTCCTCCGCAGTCAGCTCCGCCCTGACAAGACACACGGCCGGTCTCAGCACCGACTCCAGCTCAGCAAGCACCAGCCAGATAGGTCCACAGCAGAGGCCGGTGGTAGATTCACCAAGCCGGTCGTCAGCCAGTCAAAAGCAGCCGGCTGGCCCACAATAAGAATCAGTGATTACTGCAGCCAGGATACAAGAACAGGAAGATGAACCTTGGGTTCTTCTACTACGCATTCGACTGCTTGGCCACATAGCGTCGACCTCTGGTGCCGATTGCTCGCGGGTAGACTCGGTAATCCCACCGGTTGCGGGATGTGAACAAACGATCTTGCGATGGAGAGTCGAACGCACTACCGACTGAGCTACCACGATCTCGATAAAAAGCAGGACGCACGGCCAACTGCCACGCCAGCAATCACAAGCCATCTGGCTGCTGTCTGAGGCGATCAGAACTGCCCAGCCACTGTTGGGTATTTCCTTAGATATGGCAGCCCACAGCTGCAGCCAGCTGCCAGCCGCAGCCAATAAACAGGCAGCCTGACCCACGACCCTCGCGTGTGCGGCCGCTGGCCTCGAGCACGGATCTGAGCCGGAGCCTACAGAACATTACATGGCGCGGTCGGCAGGACCAGACCTAGCCGGTACTCAGGATGTGATAAGCAATCCACTGAGTTCCCCATGGGTGCAACATCACGATAGTGTGTGAACTGTGAGACTGGGAGTGTGCAGTGATCTCGGGTAGGCGTTGGTCCGATCGCACAGCGGTAGGTGCGTTGCGGCACAGTATCGGGCGCTGCTAATCGTCCGCGGCCCGGCATGGCTGCGAGCGGCGGAGCAGAGGTGGCACCAGACGCGGTGGACGGGGAGCAGAAGTCGTCAGGAGTGGAGATACTCACGCGCATGTTAGCGCAACAATTGGAATCAGCACAGCGTCGAGAGGATCCGATGGCTGCGCTTATGGAGCGAGTGCTGTCTGCTGGAGCGCCTGCGGCCGTGGCCCAGGTCTCATCTGGTGGCACTCAGCCGCCGCCCAGGGTGCAGCAGCGGGCAAGGATCGCCCATGCTACGCCGGCGCCCCGCCTCTCCTCATCAGCCTCGTTGAAGGACTTTGAAACGTGGAAAAACAAGTTCGCAGGATACAGATTGCTGACGGGGATTGCTGAACTCTCCCCGGCAGAGCAGAGAGCTGCACTACTATCGGTGCTTGATGACGACTGGGCGCGAGTGGTCCGATTCGGGCTGTCCGTTTCCGAGGACGCCGACATGGACAATATCAGTATGGCCATGCAGGCACACCTGCGGCGACAGCGCAACATCGTAATAGACCGGCGTGAATTTAATATGCGAGTGCAGGAGTCCGGCGAGACAGTTGACGATTTCCTCTGTGCATTGCGCGATATAGCGTCATTTTGTGACTTTTGTTCGCATTGTGCAGACGATAGGTTTAGAGACCATCTAGTGATTGGAACGCGTGAGGAGGACGCACGCCGCCGCATGTTAGAGGTAGCCGACCTGGCGTTTCAAGCGGCTGCAGACATTTGTCGCGCGTCGGAAAATGTTGCAAGCAACATCACTGCAATCGGCGGCTCGGCTGGGGCGGCACTGTCCCGTGTGTCGCAATATGAACAAGAGCGCTGCTGAGCTCGTGGTCCCAGCAGCACGCGGCGGCCGTCGTGCGCTGCTGCTCTCATCGTGGACGTGCTGATCAGAGGAGTGACCGCTCATCACTCACCATGGATCCGGATGCAGCTACATCGGTCCGACGGCAGAACGGTCCGCACCACCTGAACATCAGACTCCGGGGCTGAGACGTCTGTTTTGTCGTTGAGCAGCGCTGAGAAGATGGGGATTCGCCGTCGTGACCTGAACCCACCAACCAGCCGACTGTTCAACGCGGACAAGCACGAGATGGATACTTCTGGGACATGCGACGTCACACTTCAGCTGGGTGACATCATCCGAACCATGCAAGTCACCGTAGTTCGGAAGCTTCAGTCAACTTCTGTCATGGCATGATTGTGTCAAGTTTGGTATCCTGCCGGCGAACTTTCCGGAGCAGATACGCAACGTCGCCACAGCCGGGGATCCATCGCCACCGCCGCCGGATCCGGATCTGGATCGAGATTCGGGTAAGAGATCCAACCAGCTGGTGCATAATCTTGGTACCGACTCAGCTCCAGCCAGGAAGGCTGTGTCATCGGTACAGCAGGGCAAGGCCAGCCACAACGAGTTCCGAGTACAGACTCGTTATGGCCCAGACCCGACATCCACTGCACGCCAGCGTGCTGTTGGAAAACAGCGGGAACGGGATCCAGGATCCACCGCCTTCAAACTGATCACCGATCACCGAGAGGTGACTCGCCAGGGCAACGGCAACTCGCAAGCCGCCGAGGAGCCTCCGCGGGGACAAGAAGCTGACCCCGGATCTATCGCGAGCGGCTCTGAACCAGCGCCGGCGGACACCAGGCAGCCGCCGGTGTGGACGCCGACATGGGGTGCGGCGTGTCGGGGTAAGCCATCCACGTGTGATCGCCTCGCACACTTTGCCGCCATGAAGGCCGACTTCCCACAGATGTTAGGAGTGAAGTCAATGCTACGAGAGATGTCTGGGAAGCCGATGAAGATCGAGTTAACTGATGACGCGGTTCCATTTGCGCTTACCACTGCGCGACATATACCATTCTGCTGGCGTGAAGACGTTCGACGGCAGCTGGATGAGCTTCTGGCTATGGGAGTCATCTAGCCAGTGGAGCACCCGACAGCATGGGTGCACCCTATCGTGCCAGTGGTCAAGCGATCGGCTGATGGGACCGTGCCGGGATGCCGGCTTACCATTGACTTCACCAAGTTAAACCGCTACGTGAAGAGACCGGTGTCAGCCATCCCCGCACGATGTGGTGGCCTCGATCTCCAGCAGTCGTACTTCACGAAGCTGGACGGGCTATCTGGTTACTTCCAGATCAAGATCCGCGATGAAGACCGGGACCCCACCACCTTCGTCACCCCTTCAGCAGGTTCAGGTGCCGACGAGCAAGCATGGGCTTGGTGAGCTCAAGCGATGAGTATAACCGCCGACGAGATGCAGCCCTGGGAGACATTCCAAACACCTGCAAAGTGGTCGACGACATCCTCGCATACGATGCCGACTACCAAGCTCACCTGAAGCACGTCTGGGATATTCTGAAGCGGGCGGCCTTGGGTTCTGTCTCCGACAGCAGGACAGCGATGGAAGATGGCACCTGATCCAATGTGACTCTCGCTTCCTGACGGAAACTGAGACGCGTTATGCCATCATCGAGATAGAGTTGCTGGCCGTGACATGGGCGTGCCGGAAATGTTATATGTACCTAACCGGCATGCAGGGGTTTGAAGTAATCACCGATCGCCGGCCGTTAATCCCAATTCTGAACAGCAAGAGCCTAGCCGACATTGAAAACCCTCGGCTCCAGCGCCTGCGAGAACGGCTCCAGCGCCTGCGAGAACGGCTGATAGCGTTCAGCCTGGTCGCCATCTGGCGACAGGGTGAACTACACGATATTCCGGATGCTCTGTCTCTGGGTGCAAAATAACCCAATTGGGGTTGACGCACTCTAAAACCCTAATAATCAATCAATCAATCCGGATGCTCTGTCTCGAACTCCGGTAGATGACCCAACGTCTGAAGACGAAGAGGCCGAGAAGGACATAAGCCACCAAATCGGAAGCATGATCACTCGCATCATCACCAGCGGCCAAGAGGACGGATCCACAATCGCTACGTTCGACGATCTGACTCTGGCGGCGGTACGGGCAGCCGCCGACAGATATCCAACCATGATCGCACTGCAAGAGGAAGTCCTGATGAGATTTCCGGAGCACAAGACTCAGCTGGACCCAAGATTACATCCCCACTGGAGAGTACGCGATCGACTGGCAGTGGACGACGGCCTGGTCGTATGCGGCCACCGACAGGTCATGCCACAGAGCCTGCGGCGTGAGACTCTGCGCCGGCTCCCCGCCAGTCACCAGGGCATAGCTCGGACCAAAAGACGGGCACGCCAAGCCGTGTACTGGCCTGGCATCGACCAAAATGTGGAGAACTGTGTGCGTTCTTGCCAGGCGTGTCAGCTGTACCTGCCCAGCCAGCAGAAGGAGCCACTGATGACTGAGAAGACGCCGTCAAGGGTCTTCGAGGCCGTGTCAGCGGACTACTTTACCTCTGCTGGCCGCACATACCTTGTGTATGTAGACCGCCTATCCGGGTGGCCGCTTGTATCGCACGGGAGAGGCGAAGCGACCGCCCGAGACCTAGTATCCAGTCTGCGACGTGTTCGCCGCCACGGGCGTGTCAAACGCCTTGCGAACCGGTGGCGGGCCGCAGTTTGCGGCAAAAGTCACCCGTGACTTTCTGCGCCGATGGGGTGTGAAACACCAAATATCCACACCCCACTATCCGCAATCTAACGGCCACGCGGAGGCGGCAGTCAAGGCCCTGAAGCAGCTGATCCAGAAAACGACTACAAGAGGAGATCTAGATACGGACGACTACGCCGAAGGATTGCTGGAGCTGCGCAACACGCCGCGAGTACACGGTCGTTCGACAGCCCAGATCCTATATGGCCATCCGCTCAGGCCAACAGTGCCAGCACATCACCGGTCATTCGCCGAGTGTTGGCAGAGAGCGGCAGACGCGTGCGACGCCAAGGCCGAATAGATGCAGCGGCGTGTAACTGAGCACTATGACCTGGCGACTCGCCGCCATCAGCCACTCCGGATGGGTCAGCATGTGCTTCTGCAGGATCCGAGGACCGGTCTATGGGACCGCACCGGCACAGTGACTGGCGTCGGCAGCCGCCGAGATTACCTCATCCGCCTGCCCAGCGGACGCATATACTGGCGACACCGTCGGTACCCGCGCCCCCTGCGGCCACTCATCACCGTCAGCGACTCCGGCCAGCGCCGCCGGGAATCTGACGACGTGCTCCACAGCGAGCAGCAAGATGGATGTCTGAGCACGACGCTCCACCAGAGGGACGGTGAAAGTGACTCCGAAACCGTCCGCCAGGGCAGTCAACAGGTGGCGACGCGGGTCGAGAGGGACGTCCGGGGAAACTCGCACGGTGATGCGTGCGCTCCCGACTCCAGATCACCTGCCCGCGAGCCGAGACGTGGGACTCGCCTTCGACAGCGGCCGAAAACATTCACGGTCCGCTGGTCAGGGCCCACCTATCACTATGTGTGATCGATTGTGCAACATCAGATGCGTGTGTGTCATTTCCGGTTATGCTGTACCATATTCGTTTGTTCACATGCGTCTTGGGGGAGGTGTTGGGTATTTCCTTAGATATGGCAGCCCACAGCTGCAGCCAGTTGCCAGCCGCAGCCAATAAACAGGCAGTCTGACCAACGACCCTCTCGTGTGCGGCCGCTGGCCTCGAGCACGGATCTGAGCCGGAGCCTACAGAACATTACAGCCACAACCAAGCCTCGGCAGGCGCTCGTCACGTGCAGCCACGACCGCCGGCACAGCAGCAGTGGGCGGTGCTGGGGATAGGACCGCAGCCGAGACTCACGACAGCTGGGGACAGCTCGTCTTCGGGCACGAGCCTCCGGTGGCCTCAGCCACGGTCTGATCAACCGGTACTGTCTGCATCCAAATAAAAAACAAAACATTGACCTCAAATGTGAGTAGTTCGCATATTGCACATCAAATTTCACCAACGTTTCGTGATGCGCACACTGCCGACTCGGGTCGACAGTGCGGCCGCGGCGCCACTCACTGCTGCGTGTCGAACAGACGGTTTTTCGGGGGAGTGCCAGGCGAGCCGGCGCGCAGTC
Source organism: Ashinkailepas kermadecensis (assembly GCA_034440615.1). NCBI lineage: Eukaryota > Metazoa > Arthropoda > Thecostraca > Neolepadidae > Ashinkailepas > Ashinkailepas kermadecensis. The sequence continues at coordinate 169,104 of JAOTOM010004204.1, forward strand.
GGTCCAGCAGCACGACGGCCTCGCGCAGGTAGAGCTCGGCTCGCGCCTCGAACGCCGTCGACTCGTGCGGCAGTACAGCCGTCGCCTGCCGGCCAGAAGGAGCTGACGCGAGGCGAGGCGACACGACGACACTGGGGAAGCGAACACGCCAGACACACGGAGACTGCGCATGCAGGAGTCGCCGCAGGAGTCAGAGGGAGGCAGCCAAAAGAGGGACTTCACAATTATGGCACACACAGGTTCCATGTGCACTATGTGTGACTGCCTATTACAATGATGCAAGAATACAGCATCGACATCAGTTGTATCACATACAGCACACAGTGGAATACCTAAATGAAACGAGCATGACAATTAGAGGTGCTTTGTCAGCCATCATATTCCAGAGAAACTGTGTTGTCCTGCGTTGCATTAAACGTTATCATCAATTAAAATAGCATATACAACTGAGCACCACTGCAAAGCTATCGCGACCAGAAGCTTTATCTCTGTTTTACTTCCAGTGGAACCACTAACGAGTCAACGCGACACTGAATTGACATCACTTGGTATCCCGGACAACTGTTGTCCGGAGCAGTTCCGTTACAACACTGTCCCCAGACTTTTGGTGAGGGACATTTACCTCTCCGTACCTGCACGCACTGCTACAAAGCACACATACCGTCCCTCCAGCCAACTCCACAGTCTCCCTCTATCCTGCAAGCCGGGCCCATGCTTTTTTCCAGAAACGCCGCCACTCCGGTCTGTATTGTACTACACTGCATGTCCATTACCAACAGGTAAAAACCCAATAGTAGGTGCGGTTCAGCTGTCTTAGTCAGGCCAGGTCAACGAGTATAATTATGTGGGGACGAGTAGTCCAGGGGTAAGTTGCCCGTCTCACAATCAATGACAAGGGATACTGCGAAAGTCCTGTGCTTCAACAGCTGCTCCACCCAGTAAAGGCAATGTGTGCTGTAGTCATGGAACTAAGGCTGAACAGCCACTGGTTGAAACAAAGAGTGCAGACGTTTAGGCCGCAGATGTCAACCCAGTTTTGGAAAGCAAATAAACAATAATCAGATGACAAATGACCACCGTCGGATGATTCGACAGGAGCCGAGGAAGATACAGGAGAGCTGGGCGCAAACAGTCAACGCTAATTAGAGTGTTTGAAGCTAGTTCCACTAGGGATTTAGTGTGCCAGTTTGGGGAGATCTCTCTGAGGTACACAGGAACTAAGGCAGCTATATAAGATGTTGTGCAAATAACAGGCCACTCAGACCTGCATAGGGTCAAAGTAACCATGGAGGAAGATAGGAAACCTATACTGGAAAGAACTAGGATCTTGAAAGAATCACAGCACGACTCCGTGCATATTCGCCGAAAACTTACATATGCTTAGAGGGCTGAACAGACGGAGAGAAGGAAAAACCGAGAACCTGGGGACATGCAGCACAAGGGAGACTCCTTCCAAGAACGAAAGCTCTTGCCTGCCATGCGTCTTTCTACCCTATCTGAGCCCCCTCTCCCACTCCCCACTCCTAGCGTCAAACTGAAAGGCTCGCCTCAAAGGCCAGTACCAACCTTACTTTACAATAGTTTTACATGTTGTGATTTCACCTATTAGTGGAAGATTACTCTGTTGGTGACTGCATGTGAATACACAAATACGAACAGTACGCCTTATATATTTGAAAAAGATTAAGCAAAGTATCTGCAGGACCACTACCGGAAAAAAACCTGTAAAAATAGCTTTTGACATGTCGGTTTTCACCAGCGGTTGGTTGGTTGGTTATTGGGGTTTAGAGGCGCATCGACTGCAGGGGTCATGCAGCGCCCTTCACCAGTGGTTGGTTATTTGGGTTTTAGGGCGCATCAACTGCATTGGTTATACAGCGCCCATTCCCTTCACCAGTGGTAACAACCAGTAGAACAGGCTTATGGTAAAACTGCCAGCTGTGGAGTTAACACGCCACCCTGTCCCACATCTGTTCAGTGACTGAGTTTTCGCGGGAAGTCGGCGTGTGGCTGCTTACCTGCTCCAGAGCCCAGTCAGCCAGGCGCAGCACGAGGCGGGCACAATTGCCGTGACCGGACAGACAGCGCACCACCTCGATACCGCACTGCAAGGTGCGCCGCACACTTCCCAGGTCACGGGGCGACACAGACTCTGCATACAGACTGTGCACTGCGCTCCACCTGCCGACATAGTCGAAGGTCAGGGTACTCTGTACACCAGACTGTACATACAGACTGCACTGCGCTCCACCTACGGACAGAGTCAGAGGCCAGGGTACTCTGTACACCAGACTGTACATACAGACTGCACTGCGCTCCACCTACCGACAGAGTCAGAGGCCAGGGTACTCTGTACACCAGACTGTACATACAGACTGCACTGCGCTCCACCTACGGACAGAGTCAGAGGCCAGGGTACTCTGTACACCAGACTGTACATACAGACTGCACTGCGCTCCACCTACCGACAGAGTCAGAGGCCAGGGTACTCTGTACACCAGACTGTACATACAGACTGCACTGCGCTCCACCTACCGACAGAGTCAGAGGCCAGGGTACTCTGTACACCAGACTGTACATACAGACTGCACTGCGCTCCACCTACCGACAGAGTCAGAGGCCAGGGTACTCTGTACACCAGACTGTACATACAGACTGCACTGCGCTCCACCTGCCAACATAGTCAGAGGCCAGGGTACTCTGTACACCAGACTGTACATACAGACTGCACTGCGCTCCACCTACCGACAGAGTCAGAGGCCAGGGTACTCTGTACACCAGACTGTACATACAGACTGCACTGCGCTCCACCTGCCAACATAGTCAGAGGCCAGGGTACTCTGTACACCAGACTGTACATACAGACTGCACTGCGCTCCACCTACCGACAGAGTCAGAGGCCAGGGTACTCTGTACACCAGACTGTACATACAGACTGCACTGCGCTCCACCTACCGACAGAGTCAGAGGCCAGGGTACTCTGTACACCAGATTCCACGCAGATTGTGTACTGCACTCTACCTGGCAACATAGAGGTCGTGGTAACCTGTACACTGAATTCACGCGGACTGTGTACTGCGCTCCACTTGGCAACATAGTCAGAAGTCAGGATACCCTGTACACCAGATTCCACGCAGGCTGTGCACTGCGCTGCACCTGCCAACATAGTCGAGGGTCGGGGTATCCCACACACCAGACTCCCCATGCGGACCGTGTACTGCGCTCCACCTGCCAACATAGTTGGAGGTCAGGGCGCACACAGAGAATGGAAGGACTGAATCCCCAGCTGTCGATTAAATGCGATGTTCTTTACATCCTTAACTACCGTCTACAAGCTCATGTGTGGTTCTAACCTCTCGACCAGATGCGGGACTATAACTGCGATGCATGCCACATCTAGCGTCAGTGAAACAGTCTGGGGTCTGGTGACGGGTGTGTGCATCCACTTAAACCAGACATTCTGGATCAATGAATCCGGACGTATGTGCTGTGGCTGGTGGCTAAAATACCGACTCGGGTGTGGATGTTCTGACAGGTGGCTGCATGGTTCAAGCACGAACGTTCTGATCAGATCCCGGATGTGGATGATCTGCCCAGCGGAGACATGGCTCAAGTGTGACCGTTCTGACCAGCAGCCACATGACCGGGGTAAGTGTAACACAAGTGTGACGTTCTGACCAGCAGCTACACGACCGGGGTAAGTGCAACACAAGTGTGATGTTCTGAACAGCAGCCACATGACCGGGGTAAGTGTAACACAAGTGTGACGTTCTGACCAGCAGCCACATGACCGGGGTAAGTGTAACACAAGTGTGACGTTCTGACCAGCAGCCACATGACCGGGGTAAGTGTAACACAAGTGTGACCGTTCTGACCAGCTGCCACATGACCGGGGTAAGTGTAACACAAGTGTGACGTTCTGACCAGCAGCCACATGACCGGGGTAAGTGTAACACAAGTGTGACGTTCTGACCAGCAGCCACATGACCGGGGTAAGTGTAACACAAGTGTGACCGTTCTGACCAGCTGCCACATGACCGGGGTAAGTGTAACACAAGTGTGACGTTCTGACCAGCAGCCACATGACCGGGGTAAGTGTAACACAAGTGTGACCGTTCTGACCAGCTGCCACATGACCGGGGTAAGTGTAACACAAGTGTGACGTTCTGACCAGCAGCCACATGACCGGGGTAAGTGTAACACAAGTGTGACGTTCTGACCAGCAGCCACATGACCGGGGTAAGTGTAACACAAGTGTGACCGTTCTGACCAGCTGCCACATGACCGGGGTAAGTGTAACACAAGTGTGACCGTTCTGACCAGCAGCCACATGACCGGGGTAAGTGTAACACAAGTGTGACGTTCTGACCAGCAGCCACATGACCGGGGTAAGTGTAACACAAGTGTGACGTTCTGTTAGTTATTTGGGCTTAAGGGCGCGCCGACTACGAGGTCATTTAGCGCCTATAGTGTGACGTTCTGACCTGAGTCAGGGTGCGGATGTTACCGCCAATGGACACACAGCCCAGGTGTGGATGTTCGGATCAGAGGTCAGGTATGGGTGTTGTGCCCCGAATTGGAGCGCGTGTGTGGTGACCACTGGCGTAAGTGCACTGACCACTCGGACTGGTCCTGGGTGCAGAGCGGGCTGGCCACCGCCGGCGGGAACATCTCCTCCGGGTCACGGACGCCGGCGGCGGCGCGGATCTGCCCCGTGGTGAACACTGCAACACACCGCAACGACGAACAGTCACACACACATCCATGTACAACGGGCAGATCCGTGACAGTACAACGGGCCACGGTACGGCCTCACCACACCGCAAGCGATCCGTTGCCACCCTGAAGCAGCCGCCGGCAGTCGCATTAGCATCTATTTTAAGGTGTTCCTGCCTGTAACCTGATAATTCAGAGCATGATTTAATGATAATGGAAGTTTCATAAAGGAAACCACTCGAGAGATATTGAATCTGGTCTTCAACAAAGTTCTGCTTAGAGAAATAGCCAAGTCATTACAGACAAGATCCAAGAAATGCTTACAATCAGCGGATTGCCGGCAAGTGCTATTCAATAACATCGAAAAGCAAATACTTCTGCATAGGAACTGAATTATCCACATGTGTGAAATGAGCATGGAGTCAGCTGTTACACTAATGTATGCATAGGGAGATCGGCATCTGGCCTCTGGCCTACAATGTTGTTGATGAAAAGCTCGTGTCCAGGTTGTTCTGAAATAGTCGGCTGCCGAGACGGCGCGGGCGGGCTGAAATTTACCTAGCTTTCAATTCAACGAATTGACATCTGCACCGATCCTGACCACTAGTCATGCCAGATCACTGACTTAGGTCAGATAGAACGCGACTACAACTAGAAAACCTGACAGTCTCCTTGAAAATGTAAAGGTATTTCCAAAAATTGCTATATTTTGTAGACATTGAGCTGTCGTGCACGGCACTTTATCCGATTCTGATAGTGTCGTGCACCGTACTTCAGATTCTGATGAAGTGTTGTGCACGACAGCTCAACCTCTGTAAAATATAGTATTTTGGGGTAATATCTTTACAATTTCAAGGAAACGGTCAGATTAAATGTGACAGTGAAACATCAGCATGCTCCTTGCAGCCACACTGAAACACATAATACCATTAGAAAAGTCGAAATATGGAAACTTTTTCAGAGTCGGATCAAATTCTTTCAACCTGCAGCATGAAATACCTGTCAAAGTACCAAGATTATGCTCATATCAAAGTTTTGTGACAAGGTCAATGACTTGAGGTCGGGCAAACCTTGGGACGATGTTGCATATTTTCCGCATTTTTTTGTAAACGAAATGCACTTATTGGCATGCGTTATGCTACTCAACAGCATGATCTCACCTAAAAACTCATGGCCTGTGATCAGCCCACACTCCAACCTGGCCAACTAGTTCTGCCCATTTTTGCTCAAGAAAGTGAAAACGCACTTTGGCATCAGGAGGTAAAGATGGCTATTGAATTCAAACTAGCGTACGAAATTTCTCTGGCATCATCACAGAACCCCAAAAAAAAGTAATTTAAGCTCATGAGATCACTTGAACCCCCAGATCATTTGCATCATCCTGCCTCTTCGGTGAAAGCCAGTTTCAACTTACATAGGAAATGTAATCCGGATAATTACTTAAATCCGAAATTAAAGCGACGCTAACATAAACCTTCCAACATTCTCCTCAGGCCGGCGTTAGAGACAGCCATTCCACGCAAGCATAGTGCTGAACCTTGATTGGCCCTGGCAAACTAGCCAACAATTGATTGATGCGTTCGTCAAGCTTCTGCAGGCTTATTAATGGTTAGTTAGTTAGTTACTTGGGCTTTCTGGCGCGCCGACACTTATTAATGGTTATTTACCCGTTATGTAACGTTTATGGTTATCCCGCTTCCTAGGGGCAGGTAACCGTATCTGGCTTCGACGAAGCTGGATTACACATCCGCCACGACGCGGGTGAGGTTCTAAAGCGAACCAACATCTACAGTCAATGCATCCTGTTTTCCACGTCACTGGCCGTCAGAGTCTTTGACTTTCGTCCTCCGCTGGCAGCTCGGCCCGCGTACAGCAGACCACAATAACAACAAAACCCACCGGTGGCCTGGAGGAAGGCGAGCACATCCAGCCTGCAGAGGCTCTCGGGTGCGCCCGTGCGCGTGTTGGTGGCGCTCAGCTGCAGCTCGGGCGCCAGCTCTGGCGCCGCGCCGGTGCGCATGCGCAGCCAGACGGCGCGGTGCAGGGAGCCGGCGTGGACGGCGGCGGCCAGCTCGGCCAGCTCGGCCAGCTGGTCGGGCCGCGGCGTCGCCGGGTTCGTCTCCAGGAAGGCGGCCAGCGTGAGGAATGCCGACGTCGACTTGCGGCCCAGCGTGGTCACCGAGCCGGGGCCGAACGCGCGCTGCCCACCACACACGAACGGGGTCACTCAACGGCGTGGGGACAGTGGCAGCCGTGACCAGTGATGGACAGTAGCACCAAATGGTGAAATACTTAATGCTGTAAACTAACAGCATGGAAGTGACAGTAGCGATTAGTGATTGCACACCCATGATTTACCCTGCACATACATCGTCGCAACTGTGAGCTGAGGTCATGGGATGAGTCGCTAAGATGCGAACAGCACTCAGTACTGGCTCTGTGCACTCGTAACAACAGGGGCGTGGTTTCCTTTACTTGTCATGGTCCCGTATCTGCCCATCGATGTTAATGGCGCAAGAAAATACACGCGTCCAGAAAGAAATCGAGCAGAGTGGGAAACTTACTTTCAGGGTTGGGGGTCGGAGTGCATACCAACTTCTTCCGGAGTACATTTTCACGGACATATTATTTTGTGATGCATGGAATCTGTTTACCGGTAACCAACGGGAAAAGCCTACGTAGTCAGCACCTACGTAATATGCATAAGTAATATGCATTGTCATTTGTGGTGAAATCAAATGTCAAAGCATAGGAACAAAGAAGTGAACAATGGATGGCACCGTCCGGCAGCGAATCGTGATAATCAGCACAGCTTCGTCTCTCATAACTCACAGGAGCAATGCGCTTTCCTTTCACTGTTGGTTTCAGTACAAGGCTAGCCATATGAAAAACAAACAAAAATACTTCAAACTTCACCTTCAGCTCAGAGCGCATACCTACCTACACAGCCAATTCCCTACGTAATACGAACCCACCTCCGCTACCGCACACGCCACGGTCGGATGTGATAGCGGTGCGCAACGCAAAGGATCAGTCAAGGTGTTGTGTTTGCGGCATGGCACCGTTAACAATGTGTTCAAAGTTGCCAATGGTTATGACGTCATATAAAAAATACCTTACATCGATTGGTTGACGGACAGATTTCAGAACAGAAAACACTAACGCAGCCAATTCTGATCGGCAGTCTCCGGGACTCCGGAGGACGTCCCTTAAAACTGTCAAATTTTCCCAATATATGGGTGGCAGCGAACGAAGGTTTTCGGAGACGCGGCTCCAGAGTCGAGTAACCGGAGAACATTGTACTCAGTGCGCAGGCACGCCGTCTTGCAAGCGCTGTTGGCGCGTCGTCGTCTGCGATTCCGGTGGTTGGGATTGAGAGAAGTGTGTGAAGCTTTGGTCCGGCTGCTGACTGTTACGAAAAGCGGTTAGTTTGAGTGGCAACCGTAAGTGGAATAACCAGCGTTTTTGTGGGTGCCATTCTGTGTTTGTTTTTATTGATATCTTTGTTCCCACATTTCAGTCGGAATACATGTGAAGCCCATCCTATCCAGTGTCAACCCGGAGTGAAAAAAAAATGTTTTCAGAGATAAAATATCTGAAGAAGTGCCTTAATTCCCACCCTGAAATCGAGATACCTGTTAAACTAACATAAAGTAGGCGGCCTAGATACATTGTCGCCATCCCAGACATCCCATATTTATTAAGCCACATGCGAACTTCGTCGGCGGCGGGCCGCAGTTGTATATGCGACTGTGTCTCTTCCGGAGCTACCGTGTGTACGCGGCTGTTTCCCTGCCGGAGCTCCGTGTGCACATGCGGCCGTTTCCCTGCCGGAGCTCCGTGTGCACATGCGGCCGTTTCCCTGCCGGAGCTCCGTGTGCACATGCGACCGTTTCCCTGCCGGAGTTACCGTGTATATGCGGCCGCGTCCCTGTTGGTTGCACAGCTGTTGCTGCACCACCAGCACGTGGTTGACGGTGTGGTGGCGCTCGGCAGTCAGGATACACCAGCCCACCTCGAGCATCCGGGCGGCGGCAAGGCGGCGCCATGAGTCCAGCACCTCCTGTGAATGGCCGCGCCGGCGGCAGCAGCAGTCAACACGTGAAATAGTGAGTTATCACCAGAAGATGTTCACTATGATCTTCATCTGATCCAAGAAACTAGGCTCTATCCCGGCTGGTTAACGGGCTTCCAGTTTTGAAGTCGATGTAACTGGTATTCATTGGAAAATAGCACAGCTCACTGAATTCAACCTCACTTACCCGTATGTCGGCCATAGCCGGCTTTCATATTTCGCGTATCCATGACAAGACAGAAATCAGGTGGAAATGATCGGTGAAGTAATAACACTGGTCTGCAACTTGCAATTCCGTTGATCTGTGTCCACAGTCACATGGTGGTAGTGAACTCAAATTGCCACACAGAGCCCAATCTCTCACACGAGCCGGACACGTATTGGGCCTAAATAACCTTGAAGGACGTTCAGAAGCAAAATGACATGATCAAGTATGATATAAACGCGGTCAGAAGGCATGTGCGTGTGCACACACATACATACACATATATATATATATATATATATATATATATATATATATATATATATACAAATATATACATTGTTAAAGACGAAAGCGTTGTCTGCGTGTATCTTTTTATGCACATTTTCCAGGTAACCTTTTGCATAATATCTCCAACGAACAACGAAGTCATCCGAAAACTAGAAAATATGCATAAAAAGAAGATAATCACAGACAACGCTGTCGTCTTTAACAATGCATGTATACGTGAAAACCTGCTTCTGAAATATTCCATTATATATATATATATATATATATATATATATATATATATATATTATATATATATATATACTGCATGTGTGTGTATGCATGTATGCATGTGAGTGTGTGTGTCAGTGAAAAATTATTCGTGAATTAGGTAGAGTGGAATATAACACTTTCCAAACACTGAATAGATATCTATTCTGAAGAACTATCGACATCGTGCTTTTTGATTAGTGTTTGTAAAATCATCACGCCTGATTTCCAGCAGCAGTTCGTATATAAGCATCATGCTTATGCTCACCATTTCGGACCATACGCAAACAGCTGGCAGCAAAATTGCACATAAGAGAATCGCCTATGATATCATCTATCATACATTACTATTGTATATCATATACATTTGTGTCGCTATTGTTAATATGGCATTCTCCAACTTATTAGGTATCTCAGTTTAGTTATTTGAATTTAATGGCGCTTCGACCAAAGCGTGATCATTTAGCGTCCATAACTTTCAGTTCAGCGTTTCGGTTAGTTATGCGGACAGGTGTTACCGAGGTGAGTAGATGGCCCGAAAACCGATCGCTCTCAGAAAGCGGAATATGTTCACAGAATGAACTATGTCTGAGTCATCAGCCAGGACATCACGATATGTGTCGAGCTGTGTATTATTTCCATAGAACAACGTTCGTTCTGTTGAGAACTGCTTGCACGAGAAAAGTACATGACGTACGGTCAGGTTTCCTAAACAGTGGGTACACTGGGGTCCCTCGCCGCCGTAGATAAGGTATCGGTGTGTAGCATATGTGTGGCCGAGGCGCAGTCTGCACAGCGTCACCTCGTCACTTCTAGATCTGCGGTAGCACGATGCCAGTCTCCAAGGTGTGGTTTTATCGCGTGTAGCTTATTGTTGGTCTGCGCGCTCCAGCTACTCTGCCACTTGGTGTTCATAAATTAATATATTCCTGAAGATGGTCCCTGGCTGGCAGTGGAAAAACACGTGTTTGTGGTCTCCGGGCAGCCCATTTCGCCGCAGAATCGGCACGTTCATTTCCCGATACTCCCACATGGCTGGGGATCCCGCACAACCGCATAGTTTTCCCATCCCGATGCACAGCAGTCAGACGAGTAAGAATATCAAGGAGCAATGGGTCAGATGGGCAAAAACTAGTGGTGGTGGTGGTTATTGGTTTTACGACACGTCGACCGTTGAGTCATATAGCGTCGCCAATCTCTCACGCAGATTGGTCGCGGGCGAAGAGTAGCGACAGGTGAGATTCGAACCCACAATGTTTCGATTGTGAGACGAGCATCTTATCCCTAGACCACTCGTTCCCGGCAAAAACCAGTCGGCGCCAAAAGGCTGCTAAGAGAATCGGATAAAATTACATATTCGTCATCCCGCGAAATCTCGACGTAGGAAAGCGCTTTGATAATTGCAACGAGCTCCGAACTGTACACCGAGGCATACCTAGGTAAAGTTGGTTGGTTATTGGTTTTACGACACGTCGACCGTTGAGTCATGTAGCGTCTCCAATCTCTCACGCCGATTGGTCGCGGGCGAAGAGTAGCGACAGGTGAGACTCGAACCTACAACCTTTCGATTGTGAGACGAGCATCTCACCCCTAGACCACTCGTCCCCTACCTAGGTAAAGTAAAACATCTAACGGAAGAGCCGCACACAAACGCAGATCCCACTCCACAGTCACCCTTCGACCCGTCTGTAAAAATGCGTATACAGCCTTCATACGTCTCCAAATGCTCCAAAGCTTTCATCCGAAACAGCTCGGGTGGAACATCACCCTTACGCATCGCTGCAAGTGTCAGGTCAACTGCAGGAGTCACAAGATTCCACGGGGGTTTCGATAGCTGCTGCACGCACATCACTCGACACACTCGTTCTACTCTCCTGAAGGAACTTCCGGACACGGATACAGAAAAGCAAGGCCGTCCACGTTGCCTACTGCGGAAGAGTGTCAACGTGTGGCGTGAGAACACTGCTGGGTACGTGGGGTGGGTGGGGAAACTGACGCAGTCTGCAGGCGTACCGCATGCCAAGCATTTCCCGTCTTAACGCCGGTGGTGGCTCGTTGGCTTCCGCCAGCAGGCTGACGATTGGCGAGGTTCGGAATGCTCCCATAATAATGCGTATTGCCGCATGGTGTATCGTGTGGAGGACACGCTTCTTGGTAGTGCAAGCGCTGTCGCACACATAGCATGCGTAGTCCAGCTTGGATCGAATCAACGACCGGTACAGCATCTTCAGTGCTTTACGATCCGCACCATACGAGGTTCGTGATCTGCACTTCGATAAGTTTAGTGATTTAAAGCATTTTTATTTCAATGTTTTAAGATGTTGCTTGTACGTCAAACGACTGTCAAACTGCACCCCGAGAAATTTCGCGGTTGGGTGAACAGGAATAGTCAAGTCGTTAGTTAGTTAGTTATTTGGGCTTTAGGGCGCTTCGACCAATTTTGATCATTCGCGCGGAATAGTCAAGTCATACAGCTAATGCACTTCTGTCGTAGACGGTGCTCTCAAGAACTCAACACGAAGCTGGAATAGTCAAGTCATACAGCTTCGTGTTGAGTTCTTGAGAGCACCGTCTACGACAGAAGTGCATTGCAACAGTTTTGTCTGTGGAGAAGCGGAGTCCATTTGTAATACCCCATCTTTGGAGGCGGTTCACCGCAAGCTGTAACTGTCGTGTTAACGATGATGTGTTGGCGCCAGAAAACCATATAGCAAAGTCGTCCACGAATAACGATCGTCGTATGCCACGCGGCAGTGCATCCCCAATATCATTTATGAACATAGCAAATAAGGCAACACTCAGCACACCGCCCTGTGGAATTCCATTGATTTGGTGGAGACGACGGGAAAGCTCATGTCCTACTCGGACGCGGAAAAAACGATCCTTGAGAAATTCCTGGAGAAAAACTCCCAAGTTCCCGCGGATTCCACACTTCCTAGCCTTTAACAAGATTCCATGTCGCCAGGTTGCATCATGGGCTCCTTCTATGTCGAAAAAGATGTTCCCACATGTTGTCGGCGCTTAAAAGCGACTCGAATGGCGGTGTCAAGTGCTAAAAGATGATCCGTTGTGCAACGATGCTTCCGAAAACCACACTGTGCGTTAGTAAAAACATCCTGCGTTTCCAGAAACCAAGTGAGTCGCACGTTGACCATTTTCTCCAGGAGTTTGCAGAGACAAGATGTCAGGGAAATCGGCCGGTAGTGCAGTGGGTCAAGACCACTCTTTCCCGGTTTCAGAGCAGGGACCGCTATGGCTTCACGCCAAGAATCAGGAAAGTAGCCCACCTCCCATACTTTGTTCAACGACACCAAAAGTGCGTCAAGTACTCGCAAAGGTAGGTGTTTTAACATGTTATTATGAATTCCATCAGCTCCTTCTGCCACGCTCTTTAGACATCCGATCGCGGAACACAGCTCATGAATGCTAAATGGTTCGTTATAGCACAGATTATCAGGCGTGGAAAAATCAATTGGCTTCGCTTCTGATTTCGTATTTTTGCGGAGAAATTCTGGGTGATAATTCCCATCTTCACTGCGGGTTGATAGAGCCCGGGTTTTTAACTCAGCAACCTCAGCAGGGCGGGTCACGTCCACTCCAGCCACATGTAGTACAGGAAGGCGGACCGCATTATACTGGCCATCAATGCGTTTAATACGGGACCATACTTGAGTCGTTGGGGTAAATCGGTTAATAGTATACATATTCCCTCCATGACCTTCGCTTGGCTTCCCGTATAATACGGCGTGCTAAGGCTCGTGCCTTTTGAAATGCAATCAAGTTCGCCCGGTCGCAATTTCTGTTAAATGTTTTAAATGCTCGCTTACGTGCGCGTATAGCGTCACGGCATTCTGTTGACCACCATGGAACTTTTGAGCGCCGTGGAGCACCAAAAGTTCGTGGAATAGAGGAATCAGCGGACTGAGTAAGCATCGATGTAAACTGCTCCATCGAGAGACCACAGCCATCAGCATTACTTGGCAAGCATGCTTCCACATTTTCCTCGAATTTTCTCCAGTCCGCTTTCTCTAAGTTCCACCGTTGAGGTCTGGAGCCAAGCCTTACCATGTCACTGTATTGAATAAAAATAGGGAAATGGTCGCTACCAAGTGGGTCGTCGGAAGCCGACCAAGCCATATAATGCGCCAAAGACGGGCTTACAAGACTTAGGTCGATCGCAGATGCAATACCAGAAGGAAGAGCGAAGTGGGTGGCTGCACCCTTGTTTAAAAGGCAGAGGGCTTCGTCCAGAATAAAACTCTCCACAGCTCGACCGCGGGAGTTCACAGAGTCACATCCCCATGCGACGTGATGCACGTTGAAGTCGCCGAGGAGCAAGACAGGCTGGGTCAGTTGGAACATCAGGCGACTGATTGATTGATTGATTGATTATTTGGGTTTAAGGGCGCGCCGACTGCAGGGTCATTTGGCGCCCATATCAGGCGACTGAGCTCCATATACGGCAGCGAATGCCCAGGAGGAAGATAGACAGAGCATATTGTTATAGTATGACGAAGGAATTCAATGGTGGGAGCGACTGGTTGGAGAGGGGTATCCAGCGTTACCTCCTGATAAGATGCGCTATGATGTACATATAAAAGTGCACTTCCGTGGTGGTGGTGGATTTGTGCTTTAGGGCGCATCGACTGCGTTGGTCATTTTGCGCCAAAACCCCTCCTCTTAAAAAAATATTTGTTGGGGGAGGGGTTTTACTTAATAAAAAAGGTTTTTGGGGGGGGGAAAAAAAAATTAAAAATTTATTTTTTTAGGTATGAAAATAAATATCCAAAAGTTATAATATAAAAAAAATATATAAAAATTTTTAATATCAATACTTTGAAGCCCAAGATATCTGCGACGTGCAGGTTCCAGCCAGGACAGCCAACAAGTACGTGATATATGGTAGGTGGGTGAAGAGGGCGGTCACTTGCCGTCAGGGACAGGAACAGAAAGTGCACTTCCGTGCGCAATGATCTTCGATGCCTTGTTTTTCGCAATAACAGAATAATTTTTCGGTCGGAGGGAAGTGTGGTGGTAACTTTGTCTCTTGGAGACATACAACCATCGGGCAGTGCTGATTTAAGACTGTCTCGAAGTCGGTCATGTTTGTACGAACCCCTCTGCAGTTCCATTGTAAAATGAAAGGCATTAAAATGTTAGTTAAGGGTAGCAAAACAGTTTAAAAAGGCAAAGTCGCCAACCAGAGTTGACTAGAGTGCTCCACTAAAATTGGCTGTCTTCTCGAGCCTTCGGAGGCCGAACGTACTCTCCTGGATCTACCCCCAGCGAGGATGTCCGCGGCCGCGACCTCTGCGAACCACCCTCCGAGGGCGACCCCTCCCAGGGTAACATACGCTTCTCAACACTCGCGTCTACTCGCGGCAACGGCGCCTGGGAGGAATCGGACAGAGGCGCCGGTGGAGGGGATCCACACTGGATGGGTTCCCCTCGGGGCCGGTGCGCGGGACGGGGCCTCCACTCGCCGGCGGGGCGAGGAGGAAGTCTGGAGAGCATTCGCCGGGGGCGGAGGGAGGGCGCATTTTGCGGGGGCTATTCCCCACAGCTGGAGATCCGGACGGACTCTCCACGCGCCTTCGCGGCGAAGGAGTGGCTGGTTTGGGAGGAGCAGGCTTGTCTGCTTCTTGGCGGGCTGCTGCACGGGCCCTCTCCATTTCAGCAAGACGCGCTCGCTTCGCATCGCGGGCGCGTCTATCGGCTTCCTGCCTCTGCAGGTTTAGGTCTGGAATTGGCAGCGATCTGCTGGTATTGGCATCTGGCAACGTCGGTGCAGAGTTTGAGCTTCTCCGAAAGTCGACAGGAAGTGGAGGCGAAAGTCCGGGAAGTGGTAGAAATGGGTTCAGCACGAGAAGTCACATCTCGCTCCGGCAAGGAGGTGCAGGCGAGTCGGAAAGATCGTAGTAGGTCACTTTGGGATAGAAATTGCGAGGCACTGGCAGGCTCTCGGTGAGTGGTGGCCGGTTGGATGCTTTTTACTTTGCTGGCGTATGGCACGTTGGGATGGGTATCCGCGTATATTTCCCTTGCTTGCTGAAAATATATGTTCCTAGTGCACTTCAGGGCTAGTATCTCCCTTTCCTTTACATCTACTGGACAGCCTTTGTCAAAGGAAGTGTGGGGCACCTGTCCCTGACCGCAATTAACACACCACAAGTTCTCAGCTTCACATTTGTCGCTGGTGTGCCCTGACGTGCCACACCTACTACAGGCCGGGCGACCTCGACAATACCGTGTAGTGTGGCCGTATCTCTGGCAACGGAAACACCGCATGGAATTGGGGACAAAAATGCGTACCTTCACCTTGACGTAGCCTACGTGTACTGTAGAGGGGAGGTTTGTAGAATTAAAAGTCAAAACAATATTGTTCGTTGCTTGTAGATCGCCTCCTCTCCTTACCTTCATCCTACGCGCTTCGATGACACCGAACTCTGCCAGACCGTCGACAATTTCAGAATCAGATACGTCCCTTAAATCAAAACAATTTATCACGCCTTTTGACTTGTTTTTTGTCCTATCAGGCTCAACTACAATAGGTATACTGACATTCCTCATCCTGCCCTGGCCTCTCACATAGGAAGTACATTCTGTTGCCTCCGGAGTTCTCTTGGCGTCATCAACGCTCAGAAATTCTACCTCGATTCCTCCATCTCGTAGCTTTTCGCACCTGGCGACGTCTCCAAATATGTCACATCCACGCTTGCGCTCAAAGGGCGAAAGAGCAGACAATCTCTTTCCAGGGTCACTCGATTTCAGTATTAGTATTCGCGGCGATGTCACATTATTACTCCGAGCTACATTCCCGCTATGGGAAGCAGTCGTAATCACGACGGGACGGGGAGAGACGTGCAGGGCGATATGCCTCTGCAAGTGTTGGATCAGCGGTCTGGTCCCTGCTTGAAGGACCAGGAGTGTTTTTAGTTTTTGGAAATGCCATATGATGTATTTTATTTTTGCCCCGCGGACGTACCACCACACTGGGGCCCTACTGGGGGGACGTCTGAGTCCCGCAAGCGGGAGGACATCAGACGCTCGCGGAGTTATACGGGGCAGGCGACGCCATCACCCGGCCGGGAGAGAGAGAGACTTACCACCCCGACCGGGATCCGGCGCCGCCCATCCCTTGACCCCAGCCGGCCGGGCCGGCAGACACTGGGAAGAAACCCAGGTCCTCGGCCCGAGGCGACTAGCCACTTGACCCGTATGGGGCCCTACGGGCCCGCCCGCCCCTCCGGGATATCGAGACCAAAGAGGCGTGTTGGTCCCCCGTCACAACTAGCACCGTGCGACGGGGGACCTCAACCTCCAAGACTCCGTCAACCCCGGGGGACGGGCCGAGGGGGCGCGACTATCCCGATAAAACTGAGCTGGAGGGCAGGACCGTGGAAGTTGTCCTACCTACTCATAGTAGGGATAGTTGGTGTTGTAGGGCCAGGTGATGGACATGGAAGTTGAGATGAGATGGGCATTGTAATGGGGGTGTATGGATGGAAGTAGGAGTGAGGCACTCCGGTGGTCTGGTCAGCTGGGTCCTTAGGGCACGCAACCCCCCCCCCCACCACCACCACCACGGAAAGGAGGTGCCTCGCCGGGGGGAAAATTAGGTATCTCAAAATGAAATAAAAAGTGCACATATAAGTATGCAATTGGATGACAATTGAGCTTCAAACATGCAAAAGGTAGTTTAAGCATCATCGCTTCCATGGTGAATTTGGACATCCCACTGTACTCGTTTAGACATCACACATAACGAAAATAACGTGATTTTAACACTGGTGGATGTGTATGTGCATGTGCATGTGCATGCATGTATGCGCAAGTATGTGTGTGTGTGTATGTATGTAAATGTGTGCGTGCGTGTGTGCGTAAAGAAAAGTGAGCCGCCAGGAGTACACCGATCTAGTGTGGAGACGTGGAAGCAGTGAGCTCACCTGCCGACTGGACAACTGGTACAGTTTCGACACGGGCTCCAGCGGCGGGAACGACTGCGCCGTCAGCAACAGCGCCAGCGCCATGTCGACCGCCTCCCGCGACTCGTCACTGCCTCGGCCACCGCCGCCACTCTGTACAACACACCACACACACCAGTTTGGCAGGGCACATCACCCAGGGACGACAGTCCGGCAACAGGGTCTTCACAGATGCCATTTCGTTTCACCTGGATCCATAATGCCATTCCCAGAAAAATATACGTCACGAGTGTAGTTTGGCAGATTTCAGCAGACGCCAGCCCACAAATCACTATTTGAAACGACTACACATACTCCCATCGTACGATATACAACATATGACCAGCAGGTGAGGGGGTGGAGGTGGCTACGAAGATATCAGACAGTCGCAGAACGCCCCTGGTCATTTTGGCTTTAGGGCGCTTCGACCAGAGCCCCTGGTCATCGATAACTCGGAACAGATCACTAGTGTGCGGCTGCGGACCGGCCACCTATCTGGTGACGTCGTCTCACCCCTGCGCGGTCACGCCCCCATCGCCAGGGTGACAAAACACCGCCGCCGCGACATACATACGGGGCCGGATCTCTGGAATTGACGGCGCTGCCCTTCACCCGTCATATCACACATCAAGATTGAGGAGACAGGTGAGCCGACACTCTTCAACGAAAGTGGTCGGAAAGGCCACGGTGAATATCACAATGCACACCATGTATCCCGACAGAAAGGGGAAGAGTAGTCTAGGGGTAAGTTTCCAGTCTCACAATCGAAAGATTGAGTTTGGGTCTCACCTGTCGCTACTCTTCGCCCGCGGCCAATCGGCGTGAGAGATTGGCGATGCTACATGACTCAACGGTCGACGTGTCGTAACACCAATAACCAACCAACCATCCCGACAGAAAAGACACACTTCTCATCCGAGGAACCCCACGAGTCACACCCCAGACGTATCACGTCACACCAGAGGCACACCACGAGTCACACCTATACATATCACGTCACACCAGAGGCACACCACGAGTCGCACCCATACACATCACGTCACACCAGAGGTACACCACGAGTCGCACCCATATATATGACGTCACACCAGAGGCACACCACGAGTCGCACCCATACATATCACGTCACACCAGAGGCACACCACGAGTCGCACCCATACATATCATGTCACACCAGAGGCACACCACGCGTCGCACCCATACATATCAAGTCACACTAGAGGCACACCACGAGTCGCACCTATACATATCACGTCACACCAGAGGCACACCACGAGTCGCACCCATACATATCACATCACACCAGAGGTACACCACGAGTCACACCTATACATATCACGTCACACCAGAGGCACACCACGAGTCGCACCCATACACATCACGTCACACCAGAGGTACACCACGAGTCGCACCCATATATATGACGTCACACCAGAGGCACACCACGAGTCGCACCCATACATATCACGTCACACCAGAGGCACACCACGAGTCGCACCCATACATATCATGTCACACCAGAGGCACACCACGCGTCGCACCCATACATATCAAGTCACACTAGAGGCACACCACGAGTCGCACCTATACATATCACGTCACACCAGAGGCACACCACGAGTCGCACCCATACATATCACATCACACCAGAGGTACACCACGAGTCGCACCCATACATATCACGTTACACCAAAGGCACACCACGAGTCGCACCCATACATATCACGTTACACCAAAGACACACCACGAGTCGCACCTATACATATCACGTCACACCAGAGGTACACCACGAGTCGCACCCATACATGCCACGTGTCTCACCCGAGGAATGCCGAAGAGTATGACGCTGGCCATGTGGTAGTAGAGCTGGCCGGTCACGTGGGCAACGAAGGCGCGCCACTCGAGGTACTCCTGTTCCGAGCCGTCCGACAGGTCCTGGGTCACCCGGTACAGCAGCTGGTCCAGCCTGGCGCCCGACGCCATGGTGGTGGTAATGTGTGTCGCTTAACACGCGCCCTGGAGGGCCTCTGAAAATTACGCGCACTGGAGAGGGGAGGAATCTGCCCCGCCCCCTAAGATCTCGGCTTTAACACGCGCCCTAGCCCAAATACGCACTATAAGATCAGAAAAGGGAAAATGGGGGGGGGGAAAATAAAAAAAAAAAAAAAAAAATATGAAGAATGAAAAAGTAATGAGTGATTTTAAATTGTTAAGTTTTTTTACTTATAACTTACTGACTTACCTTGGTGACTAACATACTTAACTATACGATATCAATATGCATCAAAAGTCGTGTGTTGCCTGAACACTTCCTTTGTCAGTATATAAGCGCATCAGGGATTGTTGGGTAAACATTTTTTACTTTACGGCCCTAACTTGAAAATTTCGGCGATTTAATTTTCTTGCTTTAAACGACGTGCCGTTCATTTTAGGCAGGTACACCAAATTGCGTATATCGACCGGTAAAATCTGCGTTATTTGCGAAAACCAGGGGTGGCATCCCCCTGCGTATTAAAGCTAGAGTAACGAAATTTTCAGGGTGGATGGGGCGGTAGTGAACTCTCTTGTGTGCCCATTTCATGACCAATATCAATATCTTCAGGGTCAAATGAGGTCACATATGTCACATTTTGCTTGTTTTGCGTGGCTTGGCTTGACATTGTTTTGGAACGCTTCGATGGTGTTTAAATGCTCCAAATGGGCATGAATGATGTTTTGGACATGACTAATGATGCAATACAGATGATAGACACGGCATTTGACCTCAGATCACCTATATATCAGCACTTTATCAGGTCAGTTACCTGTTCAGTTACCGGAACCGGGCCGCCCGCCCGACTGGTCCCACGGGCGGCCCGACGCAATCGGCTTCACGAAGAAAGGAGTGAAGTATATCGATAAAACATGAAACCGCTTAGGCTCACAATGACACAAACTGTAGTTTTCAGGATGTGTAGGGAGTAACATGCAAAATGGCATCAATCGCATGACAGTCATTTGCATTTATGACAACCTTCCAGTTGACCAAGTTTGGTTCCATTGACCTGTCATAAACTTGAACTGATTTGACCTCGGTGACCTAATATGACCATGAAAATATATAGCATAACAATATACATCAAACAAGTCGCTAGCGTTGCCAAGAACACTTCCCTTTTGCCGATATAGGGGAAGCGCATTAGCGCCATTTTTTGTGGTCTGGCACTACGAAATGTCTTGACTTTAACATCAAACACCAAAAAAATCCGCCGATTTTCGTTTTTCTTGTTTTAAACGACTCGCCGGACATTTCTAAGCAGGTACGCAAAAATGGCGTATATCGACCAGTAAAATCGTGAGTTATTTACGAAAACCGGACGGGTGGGCGGATTTCGCCCCCTCCCCTCCCTCCAGTGCGGGCGTTAAACGGCACGACACCGGCTCATCGCATTTCCAGCAGCATTAGTGCATAGCAATAGCGCTTTGCGGTTGTAAAAAGGGTAACGTTGATAAAAAGTGAAGCGCTGCAGTGGAAATCGTGCCTGCGCGTTCATGCGGTTGCGTACTACTCGGAACCTAACATCGTGTAGGAGTTTCGATGCTCCATCGTGACTATGCATTATAAAAAAGTTGGCTTCAGTCGGAGATGGACCCAACGATGCTCACCCTTTCCGGGGGGGGGGGGGGTAGAAGGTTGGCGCCAACTTAAGTTTTTAATTAAGGTCATTGGGCGAACAACTGAGTTTGTATTACCAACCACTGGCATATATCTGGTGGTGTATTACCAACCACTGGTATATATCTGGCGGTGTAATTTGTCCAGCGACTTCAGCGTTTTTTTGTATTTAGAAACGGTAAAAGAGTTGACAGTCACGCACCACATGGCAAGGCCAGCGAAATGCACTCAGCGTGTACGGCCTGTGGCATTCCAGCCGACTTAGCACCATACAGCGGTGTACTTGTGTATTGAATACATTGGTCAATGCCTGAATGCTCGACTGAATTGGTTGATGGTTGATGGCTGATTGAGTATATGCTATACGAGTATATTGTAATGCAAACCCTTGACTAAATTCACATCGGTCATTATAACAAGCAGGCGGTCACCCATCCTATTCAGGGCATGAAGGCCGAGGCGAGGTCAGAGGTTGAGGGGGGGGGGGGGAGGCATGTACTAAATCCTTGCGCTTCGTCGTTGCCGGTACTCTACCTCTCACATCGCCATGGTTGCATTACACTGGTTTATATCGTACGCATACGCAGTCCGATCGCCACACCTGGATGCACACCGTGTTCTACTTCGGCTTCAGCGCGCTTCAACTGCATTGGTTATTCAGCCATCAGTTATTCTAAATAACAGAACAGACATTCCGTTGGCAGAACGGGGCGTTGTGACGCCACCGACTCACCTGTACAGATTGGTGACGACCTGTGCGCGCGGCGCCCTGGCTTCCAGACCGAGCGTCACCAGTCGATCCAATGCTCCCAGGTGACAGGTGTACTGGGCCAATGTCGGCGCCACCGAGCCGGTCATGTACTTCTGCATAGAGACACGGTGCACAGTGGTCAGTAGGGCAGCCAGGCGGTGGTTAATGTGGCAGTCAGGCGGTGGTTGATGTGGCAGTCAGGCGGTGGTCATTGGGACAGTCAGACGGTGGTCATCGGGACAGTCAGGCGGTGGTCGGCGGGGATATCAGGCAGTGGCCAGTGTGGCATCAGGCGGTCGTCAGCGGGGATATCAGGCAGTGGCCAGTGTGGCAGTCAGGCGGTCGTCAGCGGGGCAGTCAGGCTGTGGTTAATGTTGCAGTCAAGCTGTAGTCAAGCTGTCGTCAGGGAGCGTTCAGTCTGTGGTCAGTGTGCCGGTCAGACAGTGACAGTGCGGTGGTCAGTCTGTGGTCAGTGTGCCGGTCAGACAGTGACAGTGTGGTGGTCAGTCTGTGGTCAGTGGGGCGGTCAGGCGGCGGTCAGGTGGCGGTCAGGTGGCGGTCAGGTGGCGGTCAGGTGGTGGTCAGGTGGTGGTCAGGTGGTGGTCAGGTGGTGGTCATGTGGCGGTCAGGCGGTGGTCAGGTGGTGGTCAGGCGGTGGTCAGGTGGCGGTCAGGTGGCAGTCAGGCGGTGGTCAGGCGGTGGTCAGGCGGTGGTCAGGTGGCGGTCAGGTGGCGGTCAGGCGGTGGTCAGGTGGCGGTCAGGTGGCGGTCAGACAGCGGTCAGGCAGTGACAGGGCGGTGGTCAGTCTGTGGTCAGCTTGTGGTCAGGCGGTGGTCAGGCGGTGGTCAGGTGGCGGTCAGGTGGCGGTCAGGTGGCGGTCAGGTGGCGGTCAGACAGCGGTCAGGCAGTGACAGTGTGGTGGTCAGTCTGTGCTCAGTGTGGCGGTGAGGCGGTGGCAGTGTCATGGTCAGTCTGTGCTCAGTGGGGCGGTGAGGCGGTAGGCAGTCTGTGCTCAGTGGGGCGGTGAGGCGGTGGCAGTGTGGTGGGCAGTCTGTGCTCAGTGGAGCGGTGAGGCGACGGTCAGGTGACGATGAGGCAGCGGTGAGGCAGCGGTGAGGCAGCGGTGAGGCAACGGTGAGGCGGCGGTGAGGCGACAGTCAGGCATCGGCAAGTGAGGCGGTCAAATTTCTGTCAGTGGAAGGTCGATTGTTGCATTTGCAACATATGCTATAATTATGCATACCTCTCAGGTGTACCATTGCCGACGTATGGCAAATGTGTCATTATCCGTGTGCTCCACATGTTTATCGCATTACTCCTCTCTACGCCAGATGCACCAGTGGCCGTGCCTGGCGTGTGGTGGTTATTGGCGGTGATTATTGGCGGTGGTTATTGGCGGTGGTCATTGGTTTTACGACACGTCGACCGTCGAGTCATGTAGCGTCGCCAATCTCTCACGCCGATTGGTCGCAGGCGAAGCGTAACGACAGGTGAGACTCGAACCCACAAGCTTTCGATTGTGAAACGGGCAACTTACCACTAGACTACTGGTCCCCATGTCTGGCGGGTGTGTCGGCGGTCGTACCTGGCAGGTGTCCGCGACGCACTGGTACCAGGACGACGAGCGTGTGAACGGCTGGCGCTGCTCCACCTCGATGACGTATGTGACGGCCTCCTCGGTGCGGCCAGAGTCGCACAGCAGCGTCACCAGACCCACGTGTCGCTCCACGTCGGTCGGCTCGGCGGCGATACCGGCTGCGAGCGGACGCGAGGTCACGACACAGCTCACAACGACACACATGGTGACCCCACACATGTAACACACCATCTCACGCATGGTGAGGTGGCAAGGGCACCAGAGGAGCGAGAAGTTGTCAGACTCTCAGAAATCCTGAAAAGCGTACCTCCATACCTGCCACACCACATTTTCCACACCTCGGGTTCAGAGAACATCCTGCGACATATGTAATTCGAACCACCTGCCAACGCTTTGAACTCCTATGGACGGTGAGAGCGGTGCTGTCGCAGAGCTGGCGATATGTGTTGCCTGGCGTACTGGTACAAAACTGCTCCTAGCGCTTTGGTAGCGTAGTAGTGTCGCAGGGGGCGCGTGGAATATGAACATGTTATGCACAGTCTATCGTTTGCCTTCTAGCCTATTTGCGTCCCTAACCCTGCCACATACCCTGGATGGCGAATTGGCGGATTTGTGCTCCTCTGAGTGGCATACCTCACATCACTAACACACGTCATCGCTCGGTGGAAGGGCAGTTCGTTTGTTTATTGGGTGTTTCACGACGCACTTTATGCACGAGCACGGCTAATGGCGCCACCCACACTGTTTCGCCGGTGGGCCGCAGGATTGGGAAATATCCTGAGTGGTGCGAATGTTGAACCCAGGACCTTTGGTGGCAGGGCAGTGACACAGCTTCCATCTACAACAAACGTGCCGCCGCTTGATGAGATGATAACCTAACAGTTCACAGCACACACATCATTGTTCAATGAGATGACAGTGACAAATCTCACACCAACCACAAACACATCATCCACGCCCCCCCCCAAGCTACAACAGTTGCCAATCAGCCCAGACGTTGTATATCACACGAAAAGCATAACTGGTGGGCACTCCATCCCCAGCTATTATTAAAATCACAGTAGTTTCTTTGAGTTCAAAGGCGTTACCACCAGTAGCCTGTTTCATAAAGCAAAATTTCGGTGTAAGTAGTAAGTAGTAGTTGTAACATCGTTTCATAAAGCAAAATCTACAATTTTAATATACTACTTAAAATCTACTACTTACTACTTACTACCATCCTGGGTTAAATTCAGGCAGGTTGTTTCATAAACGTTACTACTCACAACTACAACTTGTAGTAAAAGTGAAGCAGAACTTACTACCAAAGTTTACTCTGCCCCATCCATGGTAAAAGTTTATCTGAATTGAGATTATCAAATATTTTATCTGAAAGTGAGACTCGGTCAAGTGATTCTCTGTCAAGTGATTATGTCTGAGCAGTAGGGAAATTAAAACAAGCTGAATATTAAGCATGGATGTTGAAAATAGGAGGTGACGAAGTCCATGGAGATTCAGGCCACGCATGAACATGAACCTGATATCTGCCAGAGCCATTTCGGTGAGAGCTTATACTGCTGTTTGTGTCGAATGAAAGGCAAGTAGTTTGTATTGATGGTGATGGATCAGCTCCTGACTCTCAGTGAATTAGCTGATGGGGGTGCACATTTTCTCGGAAGGGCGCTTTCGGAGGAAAATTCGTTGAGCGGGAAGAATGCACTGAAGCATACTGAGGGGCGCCTCTTCGTCTCAAAAGGACCCATTTTCATCTGAAAGAGGTACCCTTGGCAGAAAAATCAGTTGAGGGGACGAGACGCTTTCCCGTCCGGAGGGACGCAATGGGTGGGGGCACATGCTCCAAGTGTCCCCTGTATCCGCCCCTGGTCTAAATGGCCTTGAGGAAGTTTGATACGGCTATTTCACTCAGTCGATCAGCTGATGTAGTTACAACAATCAGTTACAACAATCAACAACCGCTGCGAGAATGTCGCAGCGGTTACGCGCAACGCTCGTTTTTTTTCCCGCTCGCGCACTTTCTTGCAGTTACCGCAGCCAGTCAGTTACAGTGAATGTGAACCGGTCGAAGTGGTCAAGCCGTGGAAGTGGTGCACTGTGGGAGCCTGAGTCAATGCAAATTAGGTGGGATATCCAAGAATTAACGCGCGTTGTCGATATCAGCATCTGTCTGATTCACGTTCCAACGGGACGTTTTAACAACCCAGGCGGTGTTTGATATGCGCTGAGGGAATATCTTCGTGCTGCTTCCCGTTGGCGGCGGTCAATTGGCTTCCATAATGAAGGCCGCATTCTCTTCTGTGTACAACAAGGAGCACTACTATTGACACCAGAGCAAATTGTAAGTAGAACGGACGCTAGCATTTCTGGTTGCTTAGTCAGTTAATTGGGATACAGCCCATACTTTAATTGTATGGTTATCTTCGGTGGTACCAGTTCAAGCTGCATGATCTTTTCCAAAACGTGGCATGAGGCATTATTGGCTTTTGGGTGCGCTCCACGCACGTCCGGGGACCCATTGGATATATATATATATATATATATATATATATATATATATATATATATATATATATATATATATATATATTAGGGTGGTCCAAACATACATGGTAATTTTAAAAGTTTAAAGGAAGTGCACTCCACAAGGTTATTTTTATTCCACTATATGTGCCTGTATTGTGTGCCAGATTTTGGACGATTTCATGCATATTTAAAGGTCGCGCAAAATCTCATCTTTGGTTTCTCTCTTTTGCAGATGGCCTCCTCAGCACCGAGTACGCGAAATGGACCAGAATGGTGGTTATTATGGAGTCCCCTTGAGTTTTTCTCAACTGCACGGCTTCCAACGCGAGGTGACGTACTTCGCATGTCACAATTATTTCACCTGAAGCAGAAATTGCCTTTCCCGGAAAGCTTCAAGAAGACGTGTGAAGCCTGCTGTGCCATCTGGACGAGGGCAAGGATCCCTACCCTGCGGTTGGATTCCTGTGTGAGGAAGTTGGAGAAAGTTGATGCGGGAATACCAGAACCTCAAGAAGAGCCGAAAGCGAGGAGACACACAGGCGATGATTTTCCACGCATCACTCGGCGACCTCTTCGACATCGGAGCCAGTGATGCTCTTGCGCAGATGACTGTTGAAGAGGATCGTGTGTTTTACCAAATGCAACGTGAGGACGTCACCTCCTGCAGCATGTCTGGCCCTGATCTCGTGACAGCGGGGAGGGAGAGTCGGAAGCGACTTCGGGAAGAACAAGAGAATGGCGAGAAGGTCGAAGGCAAAGGCTGAGGCAGCTTCATCCTCGGTGATGGCGGCTCAGCTGTCTTCCACGTCCTCCTCCAACTTCGAGTCCGAGGACGACGAAGACTTCACTTCTACTCCCAGTTGCTGCTCGACAGCGTCTGCAGCTCCTCCCAAACGAGCGAAGAACATTTTCGCCTCCCCTGCTGTCGCATCAGCCCTCGATCGAGTCAACCTTCCTGACCGTGGAGCCGTGTTCGTGGCAGGAACCGTGGCACGGGCCCTTGGCCATGATCTTTCAGATCTGACCCTCTCCAGAAGCTCAGTCCGGCGATCTAGGCGGCAGGCACGGCTTCAAGCGGACACTCAAGATCGAGAAGACTTCACCCCAAAGGTCCACTTCTCCTACACTGGGATGCCAAGCTTCTCCCAGACTACACTGGGGATGGGGGAACGGTGGACCGTGTGGCCGTGCTGGTTACTGGCCCGGGCGATTTCGAGAAATTATTGGCTGTGCCGAAGACAGAAAGGGGAACAGGGGAGGCACAAGCAGCGGCATGCATGGCCACTCTTGACGGTTGGTCACTCCGTCCTCATATTCAAGGCCTGGTCTTCGATACGACTGCCTCCAACACGGGTCTCCACCGTGGAGCTTGTACGCTGATTGAAGAAGGACTCGGGAGGGAACTAGTGTGGATAGCTTGTCGTCATCATATCTTAGAGATCGTCCTCTCCAGTGTCTTTAACGTAGTCTTCGGGCCAACGAGAGGACCTGAAACTGGGCTCTTCAAGAGGTTCCATATGTTTTGGCCCAAAGTCAACCGAGAGATGTACGTTGGTGCCCCAGGTGAGATGTTCCGCGACCACAGATTGGAAGAGAAGCGCATTGACATGGTTTCCTACATCCAGCAGGCTATGAAGGAACAACAAGTGCGAGCAGACTACGACGAGTTCCTCAGTCTGAGCCTCCTCTTCTTGGGTGGAGGGAGTGATCAGCGGGCCAAGTTTCGGCCCCCAGGCCCGACGCATCACGCGCGGTGGATGCAGAAGGGATTGTACGTCTTGAAGATCTTCCTCTTTCGGAACCAGTTCCGTCTCGCTGCCAAGGAATTGCGCGCCATCAGATCACTCTCGCTTTTCGTCGCCTTTATCTATGTCCGGTTCTGGAACGAGGCTGCGTGGCATACAGGCCCCCCGCAACGATTTGGAATTCCTCCAAACCCTTCGAGCATACCAGACAGAGGTCGCAGATGCTGCCATCACCGCCTTTGCACGCCATCTCTGGTATCTGGCAGAGCACCTGGTTGGACTGGCGTTCTTCGACAAGGAGGTGGACGTGGTGACGAAGCGCAAGATGGTGACCAACCTTGAGCGGGAGAAGAAGTCAGGGTGTCCCCGTCGCTTGTAAGGAGTCCCAGAGATAGGAGTTGGGCTGGAGAAGTTCGTGACCAAGAGGACGCTGAAGGTGTTTAACGTCATTGCTGAGCAGGGGAAGGAGAATGCAAAATCGTCCTTCTTGAAGGAAGACCCCGGAAAGTGGGAGACGAACACAACGTTCCTGGAGATGACGAAGTCTGCGGGTTCTTTGAATGTCGTTAACGATGCAGCAGAAAGAGCCGTTTCCCTCATCCACACCTTCAACACATCGCTGACCAAGGACGAAGAGCAGAAACAATACCTACTCCGCCTCGTGGCTAATCACCGTCGCCGCCTCCCTGCTCCGACCAAGGGGGGACTGATGAAAGAGGGTGGTTGCTGAATTGTAGAGGGACAGGTTGAAGTCCCACCTCATTTCGTCATTCAAGTTGGCACGATGAAGCATTATTATTTACTAAGGTTATTTTGTTTTCATAGAAAATAGGAGCTATGTTATGCGAAAGAAGAACAAAAATTAACATCCCTTCAGGTTCTCTTCTGTCGGAAAAAAGACACCTTTTTGCGCGACCCCTAAAATTAAACGAAATTTCCTGAAAATTGGTCTGAATGTTATTTATGAACAGTGTAACAAAATAAAACTTGTGGAGGTAACAATTTTTCAACTTTCCTTTTTTGGACCAGGCTAATATATATATATATATATATATATATATATATATATATATATATATATATATATATATATATATATATCCAGGACTTGGTAATTGAAGCCCTACATCCTCAGGTTCAACAAGTTTTCTAGACAATATTGACCCACTCCCCCACAAAAACGGGCCTTCGCCTATTTCACCCCCCCCCCCCCCCCCCCCACACACACACACTTCTAATCTACCCACTTGTGAACAGGCTGACACGCTTTTTCCTGTTGAGCTCCCAGTGATAACTTTTTTCTGCACAAGCAAGTAAAAAAGGTGCCTGAAAATAGCAATTAGCCATTGATGTTCACGCTTGTTCTCGTTTGCTTCATTGATCCATGCTGAAACTGTCATTTAGCCTACCTTTTAACAAAAAATCCTTACAATTACTTTTTTTCATTGGTTAAAATATTGCGATTTATGCCTGTCTTTTTTCGACAGTCTGGTACCTACAATGACATAAAATACGTCAATATAATGTAATCCGAAAGTCTTGATGGCAACTTGTTTGTTTAACTCGTGGCAAATGCGACGCACGTATCGAACTCGACGCATTTACTACTGACGAAAACTTACTACGTTACAATGTACAACTTTGTTATGAAACAGAGTAAAGTAGTAAGTAGTAAAAACGTCTATGAAACAGGCTAACCATAGCCTGTTTCATTAACGTGTCGATGTGTCAATCTGTCGAAACGTGTGATAAAAGTCCATTGATATCATAATTATAGCCATTCTGTCGGACAACCAATCACAGCATCATCCGTTAGTGTGTGTCTTATGTCACCAGGTGATGCAGTGCTCCCTACGCCACCAGCTAATGTGTGTCCCACCCCACCAGCTGACTCGTTCCACCCCACCAGCTGACGTGTCCACCCCACCAGCCAACGTGTATCCCACCCCACCAGCTGACATATCCCACCTCACCAGCTGACGTCTGTCCCACCCCACCAGCCGACATATCCCACCCCACCAGCTGACGTGAGTCCCACCTCACCAGCTGACGTGTCCTGCATCACCAGCTGACGTGTCCCACCTCACCAGCCGACTTGTGCTCGACTCGAGTTGAATCGAGAATCGACTCATGAATCAATCGTTTTTGGATGAGTCGTGAGTTGAATCGATTTTTTTTCCCCAAAACATATCTTGAGTCGCGAGTTGAATCACATCTTTCTTTTTAAAAAATGAGTTGAATCACGAGTCAATCATCTTAATCACAATGAGTCATTTGAGTCTTGTGACTCAAATGCAAGTTATGAACAAATGATATAAAGCATGTATCTTTGTAAATAGCATGCCATGACACAAAGTAGGGAGTAAAAACACAGTATAATTATTCATGCTTAGCATTACAATTGTCAACTTATCAGCTGCCAGTGAGTAAAGAATGAGGGGTAGGTACTTAAGTTAGTTACCAAAAACAGATAACAATAACTACAAATAAGTATTAATGTTAAGCTTGGTATTCACAATCAGTATCATGCATGAGTCAATCCTAGTGCCAGGAACACAACACAGAAATGGGATATGATTGTGAAAAATAATATGGAACCGAAACGGACCTGCACTGCAACAGGCATCTGCACTGAATACAATTGCGTTGGTTTGTGTGACAAATAACAAATCCGTGCGTGTGACAAATAACAAACCCAAGGTACCTTTACTAGAAGGTAGATCGAAGTTTTCGTTCAAGCCCGCATGACGTCATTCGAAGTCGTTATTTAAAATATGGCATCAATTTGGTTGCAGAAGACTTTTCGCTTCCTAGCAAATATATTTGTCTTCCGCTCACCAGGTGAGTTATAATCTTGTCCCATTCTTTCCAGTGAGCATTTGTTCAGACACATTTTATTATCATGCATAGACAAGGTTGGATTTGTGCATTGTAATCCGGCATGTGGAGAGGAATATCTTGTAGTCATCCAGTATGAAGGATATTTTCCTTCAAACCTTATGCATCGTAACTCAATTTGCACCCATTTCAGTGAATTTTGAGCATTTTTACTTGATCACAGCAGTTCGTTGTCAAAAGTTAATAACTTAGAAAATTCAACCTCCAGATGAGAAAACAAGAAATAATTTTCTGGAGAGGATAATGTTCGGGATCCCAAAAATCTAGAATCAGCCTATTTTTCCAAACATGTACCTACCTACCTACATTGACATACAGCAGTTGTTGAAAACAGTTTTTTCTAGGCCAGCTAGACCCAGGACATGATGCATTCTTCCTTGATGAATCTTGCATGGATTATTGATGATACATGCATAATTGAACATTTATGTACAACACCATTGTGATCTAGGAATGCCCTCCTGAAACTTGCAACTCGACTGAAACTCTCCTGCCACTGGGGAGAAGAAGCTATGGCGCACTTAGCCCCCCCCCGGACTGTCCTTTCTTCCGCTCTTGAACCAGGGTGACAACTTGAACACGTAAAATAGATGGCAGAGGGAGCCTACCAATATCGGGAACAATCCTTTTATTTTGGAGGCGCTTGATGGTGAGCCTGCCGGAAATAGCACATTGTTAGGCAGGACGATTATTACTGGTTCATTTAGGATACCCTTTGCTGAAGCTAAAGAGTAGGTCTTTCAATTAGAATACGTCAAAGTACCCTATATTGCCATAAATATGCAAGATAGCGCAGAGAAAGTCGATAAAATTGCGTGTAAACCAATGGTGAAGGGAAACCTTCAAGCCCCCTACCAAACCAACTTCGTGGGGGCAACAAACCAACGCAATTTTATTCTGTGCGGATACCTATTGCAGTGCAGAACCTGGGTGCCATGTTGCAGTTGTTGTGTGATGTGTGTCAGGTATATGATTCAGGTTGTGTGTGCATCATGCTGATGTGGATTGAGGTATTATGCACTCATTGCTTTGCATATGCATTGACAACCATTCATCTCGTTAATCTGTTTGAGTCAATTACTTTATGCATATGCACGTTCATTTATCTGTATATTTATCCTATATATCAACCATTACAGTGCATGACGGATGATAAATAATGTGAGGTGAAAACAAAGTGATAACAAAAATAACATATTCACCAGATGTTTCGATGTTAGAGCATCCTCGTTGGTGTCTAAATAAATACTAATTCCCTTCTTTAATTAGACACAGATGAAGATGCGTTGACATCAAACTGTCTGTCGAATATATCATGTTTGCTGTAACTTTGTTTTCACCTCACATTATATATATATATATATGAGTATGTGTGTGTGTGGGCAGTGCACACTGAATCATATGGCTTATGAGTCTGATACCATTGAGTCGGATCTGAATTAAAATTTATGTTTGAGTTGTGAGTTGAATCATGCTTTGTGAGCTCTGAGTCTGAATTGAGTCGAATCAAATAATTTGACCTGCTCTGAATCATGAGTTGAATCGGATCTCAAGATCTACGAGTCAAATGTGAGTCGACTCAAAAAATTTGAGTCGAGCACAAGTCTGCTCACCAGCTGACGTGTGTCCCACCTCACCAGCTGACGTGTGTCCTACCTCACCAGCTGACGTGTGTCCCACCCCACCAGCTGACGTGTGTCCTACCTCACCAGCTGACGTGTGTCCCACCCCACCAACTGACGTGTCCCACCCCACCAGCTGACGTGTGTCCCACCCCACCAGCTGACATGTCCCACCTCACCAGCTGACGTGTGTCCCACCCCACCAGTTGACGTGTGTCCCACCTCACCAGCTGGCGTGTGTCCCACCCCACCAGCTGGCGTGTATCTCACCTCACCCGCTGACATGTCCCACCTCACCAGCTGACGTGTGTCTCACCTCACCCGCTGACATGTCCCACCTCACCAGCTGACGTGTGTCTCACCTCACCAGCTGACATGTCCCACCTCACCAGCTGACGTGTGTCCCACCTCACCCGCTGACATGTCCCACCTCACCAGCTGACGTGTGTCTCACCTCACCAGCCGACATGTCCCACCTCACCAGCTGACGTGTGTCCCACCCCACCCGCTGACATGTCCCACCCCACCAGCTGACGTGTGTCCCACCTCACCAGCTGACGTGTGTCCCACCTCACCAGCTGACGTGTGTCCCACCTCACCAGCTGACGTGTGTCTCACCTCACCCGCTGACATGTCCCACCTCACCAGCTGACGTGTGTCTCACCTCACCAGCTGACATGTCCCACCTCACCAGCTGACGTGTGTCTCACCTCACCAGCCGACATGTCCCACCTCACCAGCTGACGTGTGTCCCACCCCACCAGCTGGCGTGTGTCTCACCTCACCCGCTGACATGTCCCACCTCACCAGCTGACGTGTGTCCCACCCCACCAGCTGACGTGTGTCTCACCTCACCCGCTGACATGTCCCACCTCACCAGCTGACGTGTGTCTCACCTCACCCGCTGACATGTCCCACCTCACCAGCTGACGTGTGTCTCACCTCACCAGCCGACATGTCCCACCTCACCAGCTGACGTGTGTCCCACCTCACCCGCTGACATGTCCCACCTCACCAGCTGACGTGTGTCTCACCTCACCAGCCGACATGTCCCACCTCACCAGCTGACGTGTGTCCCACCTCACCCGCTGACATGTCCCACCCCACCAGCTGACGTGTGTCTCACCTCACCCGCTGACATGTCCCACCTCACCAGCTGACGTGTGTCCCACCTCACCAGCTGACGTGTGTCTCACCTCACCCGCTGACATGTCCCACCTCACCAGCTGACGTGTGTCTCACCTCACCAGCTGACATGTCCCACCTCACCAGCTGACGTGTGTCTCACCTCACCAGCCGACATGTCCCACCTCACCAGCTGACGTGTGTCCCACCCCACCAGCTGGCGTGTGTCTCACCTCACCCGCTGACATGTCCCACCTCACCAGCTGACGTGTGTCTCACCTCACCAGCTGACATGTCCCACCTCACCAGCTGACGTGTGTCTCACCTCACCCGCTGACATGTCCCACCTCACCAGCTGACGTGTGTCTCACCTCACCAGCTGACATGTCCCACCTCACCAGCTGACGTGTGTCCCACCCCACCAGCTGACATGTCCCACCCCACCAGCTGACGTGTGTCCCACCCCACCAGCTGACATGTCCCACCTCACCAGCTGACGTGTGTCTCACCTCACCCGCTGACATGTCCCACCTCACCAGCTGACGTGTGTCTCACCTCACCAGCTGACATGTCCCACCCCACCAGCTGACGTGTGTCTCACCTCACCCGCTGACATGTCCCGCCTCACCAGCTGACGTGTGTCCCACCCCACCAGCTGACGTGTGTCCCACCTCACCAGCTGGCGTGTGTCCCACCCCACCAGCTGGCGTGTGTCTCACCTCACCCGCTGCATGTCCCACCTCACCAGCTGACGTGTGTCTCACCTCACCAGCTGACATGTCCCACCTCACCAGCTGACGTGTGTCCCACCCCACCAGCTGACGTGTGTCCCACCCCACCAGCTGACGTGTGTCCCACTTCACCAGCTGACGTGAGTCCCACTTCACCAGCTGATGTGTGTCCCACCTCACCAGCTGACATGTCC
The DNA here is from genome assembly GCA_034440615.1 of Ashinkailepas kermadecensis. NCBI lineage: Eukaryota > Metazoa > Arthropoda > Thecostraca > Neolepadidae > Ashinkailepas > Ashinkailepas kermadecensis. The sequence goes on from JAOTOM010004204.1 coordinate 203,442, forward strand.
CACCTCACCAGCTGACGTGTGTCCCGCCTCACCTGCCATCAGCTCCTCCAGGTCGGCGGCGGCCCGGCCGGCCAGCGCCGTGCCCAGCCGGTGCTGCTTCAGCCGGAACACGATCGGGTCGTTGGGGAAGTAGCGGACGGTCCTGTCCAGCCAGAGGTCCGTGTCGACCGTGTCGGCGGGCAGCGTCAGCAGCAGCTTACATCCTGGGTGGCAGACGCGACAGTCGAGCCAGACGACGACAGAGACACGTCACGGCCACACCACATGACTATCTGCTCAACACTTATCGCTCCAATATATCCATGTATAGACGTCAAATACATATAGGTGTAATATATGTGTAGAAAATATAATACAATAATATATATATATATATATATATATATATATATATATATAATATATAAAATAATAAATAAAACATAAAATACAATATAAACATACATATGCATAAAATAATATACGTGTATATAAAGATATAGGTGTAAATATATGCATACAAGCAACTGTGAGCATTTATTTCTGAAAATTATTTGGTGGGAGTAACACAATACATGAAGGCAATGCGCGGCCCAAGTGGAGTGGGAGACACACTCCATAGGGTCCCATGTTAAAAGTTGACGCCAAAAACGTTGGTTGGTTAGTTATTGTAGTGTAGGGATGCATCGACTGCAAAGGTCATATAGCGCCCACAGGCCAGAAAAGTTTAAAAAATGTGGGGACAAAGCCAACATGAGGAGGGGCATATGCTCCATCAAAAGCATATATAACATCGCCCCTGCATTCCAGCCTGCATGTATGTGTGTATGTATGTTGTATGTAAACCTGTATATTGTGAACCAAAGGTATGGATGCACGAAACTATATTGTAAAATCGTCATATTCATGTCACGCATAAAAATGCGCCATCGTGTTTTGTCCATGCTCGTGCATAGGGGCCAAAATGTGCACACCCACATCAAGACCATACCCAAAATCTTAGGCAAACTTTATATTCGAAAATACAGCTGGAAAAATCTTCAGGCCATGGTTTTTAATGCACTGCGGGCATATTCTACTATGCTGGATTTGATTCGTTCACAAGCTATGCATAAAACATGTAATTGTGCTGCGTGTTTCCCAGTAGTGAAAGGAGCTAGCCTGTCCCGGGGGCGAGAGCTATCTTGGCGTTGAGAGTTCGGATCCACGAGTATCCGAGTATTCCCGATAGACAAACGCCACTGGGGGAACCGCGACAAGCATTGCTTTGGTGATATGCCGAATAATCAATCCTCCTGAGCTTTCGGCCGGTTAGGTTGTGTTCGTGCATGTGTTTAAAAAGAACATTACCCTGGCTCAGCTTGGAAGCCGAACACGTCGTTGATTGTTTGGCTTTTACCCCCATTAGAAGGCTCCGTCAGGGTGATAATTAACCAGGGGGTGGTGACTCGTTGCCCCACCCCGAGTTATCGAAGCTAACTGGCCGATCTTCTCGCGACACACCGCAATCGATTTCCGGTGACGTGATCTGCATTTATAAAACAAATGGACAGGCGGATACAGAGTCAAAATGAGAAGAGAATCTGACATTTTCCACTCTGCTGGATTTGTATTTCCAAACCGGTTTAACCATACCTTGCAGCAGCACACAACCAATGATACGATCTTCTTGCTCAATTGAAAGCAAATTGAAGTAGAAAAGCATGGGCGAGACCAGGTCGTATACAACATGGAAAATATGTTGGGATGTTTCCTAGAATTATGATAACTCACATTTTGTACTTAACTTTGTCGTGGGTAAACAATAATTGCATAGGCTCGTGACGTGGAAATGGCATACTTCACGAATTAAATTGTCAGAACATTCCTCCGAAAACGCGCCCCTGGAGCCGCTTCTAAGCAAAGTAGAAAGGAAATAAAGGGTGACAACATAAATCGAACAGCTAGTTCGGAAGAGTCAAGATTTCCCGACAATTACTCCAAGCGTTCTAGAGCTGCAGGAAAAAAACGGTGGGAGTGGGACCTCTTTGCCCTTCCCGTAATATGGTTAAGAGCGCACAGCGCGGAGTCACACGGTGCCTGCAGCTGAACACAAGGCCGGCTCTCCGAACGCCGCTGTCAACTACGTACTCCCGAAAATGACCGGCCAAGCGAAAACATCGCCCGCAAGCCGACCATCGCCACGTTGGCCGGGACTCAGACGACCGCGCACTTCGCCACCGACCAGCTGCTGCTAAGCCGACATCGACACCCACCGGTCATCACCAGGTCCTTCTGATGTGGGTCGAGCTCGAGCGAACGCTGGAAGGCGGCCAGCGCCTGCACCGGCTCGCCGTCGGCGGCCAGGATCTGGCCGCGCAGCTTGTGCGCCGGCGCCGCGTCCGGCCGCACCTGCAGGTACCAGCTCAGGTACTGGCGAGCCGTCCGGTGCTCGCCCACGTGGTGGTACATCCGTGCCACGTTGAAGCCCTTGAGCTTGCGCTGGGGGACGTCACAGACGGTCACGCTGGGATCGGTTCGTCAGTTTGCTGGCTGGTTATTGGGCTGGGTCGAAAGAGCTCGCAGGATACATTGCACGATGCTGTTCTTGAAAAACAAATTGCTAATTATGGCAAGTAAGGCCTGCAAACGTTCGAGTATAATCCACTGAAGTAGTGCGATGAGATGAGAGAATGCTTAGATTGCATCAATACACAAAATGCACGAATTATATACATTTATTGAAAATATGATGAATTGGGCATCAGCAGGTTTGTATGACTGGCCCTCTTGGCGAGATAAACAGGAATTCCTCGATTGAACAAGATGAATAACGTTGGCAAAGGCATATCAACAACAGATGCAAAATATGTTTAAATAATTTATGGTGCCTGATAAACACTTCATGATGAACTAAGCTGAAAAAGACAGCCTGCACAACACAATTACCTCACCTCATTGTCGGTCCTCAATTTGGAGAATAGCTCTTTGACACAACGATCCACATCCTTCTTCTTTGTGTACAGAGACATCTTGCAGCCTGCATAATATTAGGGCACAGATTCAACACATCAATTATTGCACTTATGAAACATTGCAAGTTCCATACATCCACGTCATCATTCCATATCAATATCACAGCAGCATTGGAATAGAGAACGTTATAGTTGCCATGAAGTATCCACTTCCCATGCCAGACATCTTGGTTCCCAATCCTCTAAGCATCTCCAACCCCTCCCATCAGCAGTAAGTCACCATATTCACCCAATCTTCAATCAAACAGCTTCCTCTTTGTTCAAAAGTAGTTTGGAAATTTTGAAACTGTATGCAAAATTGAGGATATTCAGAATGGTACAAATGCATACAAATTATGCACCAACAACTAATTACGCACATAGTTTCAAAAACTGTATATGTTGTCAGTTTTCCTGCCTTAGGGCCATTTTATTGACATATCATGCATATAACAAGCACTACAGATTCCACTTTAGCATATAATTCACGCAAGATTACATTAAAATACTGAATCATAAAGGCTGTTAGTGGATCAAACTCATGAAATTGTACTGAAATAGCCTGAAAGATCAAAGAACGCCTACTATGTTTTAGAAGTATCTCCAAAACCGGGCAAGTGTTCCATAGCCAAAGCATGCATAGCAGTGTTTCCCTCTTTCCATGGCATCCATCACGTCCAGTCGCGTCTCTGGTCTACCACATAGAACACCAATCGGGCATCACGTGAGAAAGCAACGAGGGACATGGCGCATACTTTTTATAACACATTCTGCATTCCTCAAGCATACTTGAAATGATACCCGACTTTTCACCTGATACCAGGTGGTTCAACTTTAAACACTTCATGATCGTTCGTGCACTACTTGTTACTTATACCGTGAAAAAGTGCCGCGTGCAAGGACTATGGGGCTGCCATGCTTCATGCACAGGATCTGGCACCACGGAGCGACAAAAAAAATATGTGGACCGATGGCAATATCTAAAAATTTTAATCATAAGATGCTATGATGATTGGTGAGTTTTCAGCACGTATTTGTCACAGACATGTCAGAGCAATAAGTTAAAACGCATTGCTCATCTGAGTGCTGCACCATGCATAGCATCGTGACTAGACCAACCAGAACCAGCCAGCTGAAGAAACAAAAAGCCAATGTATGAGCACAGGATGTAAAATAAAAAATAGAAGCATGACATGTCCACATAATAATCATTGGAGCCACTATGCAAAATATGGTAGTCTTTCTTACCTAACTTTCATCTCCGCATCTTTAAATATTGATGCATGTGAATGTTGATGTTGATGCAGTGACATTCAGGACATCCAGATTTGCTCATAGATTCACACATGACAATACAAAGTAGTTTTTTTTTGGGGGGGAGGAAGGGGCACCAACAAGAAGAATGGAAGAAAATAAAGAGCAATAGATAGGTGGCTAACCTGCTACATCACAATGGACAAGTTTCACGTAATATATTTTTGGTTGCAAAAATATGGTAATAATACTTTGTAGACAAAACTGAACTATTTTTCTCATAGAATCACTTACAGCATAATTTAATAATTTCACTTAGGGGTTGTCATCAATTTAAAAAACTCCCCGTAGCAATGACGTCACATATGTGGGGTATCGAAGCGGCCAAGCCTGAAACGCACAGGGAACCATAATTTGGATTGTTCCATCTAAGTTTTTCAACCGGCTCGTGTCATGGATACTAAGTCGAGGGCTTGTGATACTGAAATGTTGCCAATTTTAACGAACATATGAAGCTTGGAAGGGTAGGTAATCTATTATGGTGGTAATACAGCAACTAACATATTTGTTCAAATCCGGCGCAATGCGGTCCGTACAAACAGCAAAAGCTTGTACTATGCTTTTGGGTAAAATGAGTAAAATAATGGAAAAGACAATGACATAAATTATGTGCAGCTTAACTGAACAAACACCATGGCTTCCCCTCAGCAAAACAGAAGCTGATTATACCTAGTTCCATAATTGGCATTCCATAGTGGGGTAAACTGCAAGCTGCATCCCAATGTAATTACTTGATAAATGGTCAATTAATAGCATGCGAAGTTTATTCTAATTTGTGCACATTTAACATCATATGATTGGTAAAACATATGGGCAAATATATAGAGGTGCAGTTGAAATCCACATGTGTATTATGATAGTTTGGCAGATTGTTGGCTTAATTTTTACATGGAATGTCAGGCATATTGTGGAATTTCACTGAGCTTGAGAATAGCATTACAAGTATACTACTGCTTGGGTTTCTGCAGTTTTTTTTGGCAAAGTGTAATGGCAGTCTGGCATTATTGTGCCTTAAGGTATCCACGATACAAGTTTTACATACATTTTACCTGTATGAAGCAAAGTGGTTAGGTTTGGTTGGCTATGTCAGGTTTGGCTATGCGTGTTATCTTGAAAATTTGTGTTTTAATTTTTTTTTCTTAATTCAAATTTAGACCATGCTATATTAGGATTGGTTTTTAGGGATGTCTTTTAGAGCAAAACTTGCTTCAATTTTGTGAACTTTTTTGATTATTTTTTTCCATGTGAGGTTAGGTTATGGGGTAGGCTAAGCTATACTTTTTTCTCTTTTTTTTGCATTATTTTTCTGCTATATTACCCATCTCCAAGCCCATTTTGGTGTTATATTGCCAGCCAACTGAAAAGTATGCATTTGCAAATAAAACGAATGGCCACATCATGTTGAACACATTCATGAACATTGTGATGAAAAAAAGAAATTCCAAAAATTCAAACATTACCTTAAAGCACAAATTTGCAAAATGTCTTGCCATCTTCAGCATGCTGCAGTCAGCTAGAAAATGTCAATTCTCTTCACTTAATGTTAATATGAAAGGGTTCTGGACATCCATGTTTCCATGAAGATGTATACTAACAAGTTCCCAACTTTGTAAAAAGCATACTTCCATTTTGTGAGAATTTTCACACACAAAAATGGAAGATACAATCACCATTTTCAAGCTAAACCTTGATGTGAGAAACATCAATGTTTACACTTCTGAGGAAAGTAATTCGGTTCCAGCCTCCCCCCTCATCCTTAGACGTGCCCACGCCTATCAAAATAATCGTACCCCTGTCTACCAGTGGTACATATTCGTAGAAATGTTCGTCGCAGCAAGCGGGGCCACTAGCAGTGATCAGCGGACTGTCTCGGCGTGCAGAATCGCTCGACATCGTCCTCATCTTGTCGGTCGTCGGGAGGCCGATGAACATTGCTTCTGACTTACTTGCAGTTGCATTTGTTTACATCGGCACAAACAAGAATAATAGCGCCGTTTTCTACGATACATTTGCCCCTGACGGTAGGATGTGATCCAAGCTAAAACGGTCGCGATTATTACGAACTGGCAGCATCCCTAATGTAAAATATAATGGGCGGCAGTCAAGCATCGCTGAACTCTACATATGTGACGTCACAGATATGTTGACCAATCACAAAGCGAGTGATTCTGAGGTGCTTCTTTGAATTATTTAAGTAATTTATGGATAAAAAAAATACATTAATGCCATCATCGTCTTTAAAATTAAAAATCACTAGTGAAACTTGAACAAAAAATGGTCTGTCCTGACATGAAACTTGTCCATTGTTCTAATAGCATAGCCTTTGTTCACAATAAACATGTTTTAATGCTCCCTTGGCATACACTGACAGGCTTCCACAGCACCAATAGGTGTGTTAACACTGAAGAATAAGTCGTGACACGTTAGTAATATGTCAAGCAGCAATAACAAAACATCTGGAGCAATCTAAATCATAGATGGTATTTCTGTGTTCAATCTGGAAGGACAACCACCATGCTTCATACACCAAGAATAGGTTGCAAGTGCTCATAAATGGTCTAGAGAAAACTTGTCAGGTGCATCAAGCATACATAAACATACATTTACTAGTTAATGCATTTCCATAATGAACAAAGTGAAAAACTGGGTGTCCCTGGAGTCACACTGAGGTGAAGGTGTGTGATTCAGATTGATGCGCATAGTGATGCAGTAATGCAGGGTTGAGTTCCAAAATACATGCTGAAGTGAAGCATATGGCAACATACAATACATTAACACGCGCACTGGAGGGGGGGGCGAAATCTGCCCACCCCTCCGGTTTTTCGCAAATAACTGCAGATTTTACCGGTCGATATACGCGATTTTCGGTGTACGTGCTTAAAAATGAACGGTGCGTCGTTTAAAGCAAGAAAAATGGAAATCGCCCGAAAATTTTTCAAGTTAGGGGCCGCTAAAGTCAAAAAATGTTATAGCGCCAGACCACAAAAATCGGCGCAGATGCGCTCCCAGTATACTGACAAAAGGGAAGTGTTCTAGGCAACACTAGGGACTTGTTTGATGCATATTGATATGCTGTATAGTTTCAAGGTCATGTTAGGTCACCAAGGTCAAGTCAGGTCAAGTTCATGACAAGTTAATGGAACCACACTTGATCAACTGGAATGTTGCCATAAATGCACTACTGGTTGTCATTTGTACTGTTTGTCATTGCGTTTCCATACTTTATTCATGTACTTCACTCCCTTCTTCACGAAGCCGATTGCTCCGAGCTGCCCGACGGAGCAGTCGGGCGGGCGGCCGGTTCCGGTAACTGGAACAGGTAACTGACCTGATAAAGTGGTGCTATATAGGTGACCTGAGGTCAAATGTTGGGTCTAGCATCTGCATTGCATCATTAGTAATGTCCAAAACATCATTGATGCCCATTTTTGAGCATTTAAACACAATCACAGCGATCCATAACGATGACAAGCCAAGCCACGCAAAACCGGAAAATTTTGCCAACCTGACCTCATTTGACCTTGAAGATATTGACCTAGGGTCACGAAAATTGCACACAATAGAGTTCACTACCGTGCCCATCCACCCTGCGAATTTCGTTCCTCCAGCTTTACTAGGAGCCGAGATCTTAGGGGGGGGGGCGGAATCCGCCCCCCCTCCAGTGCGCGTAATTCTCAGAGGCCCTCCAGGGCGCGTGTTAACCAAGCTAGATTTGGTATGCATAACTGAGGCATGGGTTAATGAAAACATTTTTGTAGATAACTTGCAAGAATTTGAATTGACCGGCTACAGCATGCATGCAAGAGTATATGGCAAGAGACAAAACTAGATGTCTAAGCAAGTTAGGAAGAAGCTTCATGGCTTGTTTTGAGAATGTCTTCTTTTAAATGACATATGAACATACTTGGGGAAACGAAACATTAGATATTGTGCTTACAAATAAGAAAACTTTTGTACAGAATGTGAGCATAGGAGAGACCTTCAGTGGTAGTGACCACAACATTATATGCTTTTCCTATATGTTGGAAGTGTAGGAATCAGGGTTGGAGAAACAGTCTGCTTCTGGCTGTTTGGCACCCAGGACATTATCCTCTCCAGAAAAGTATTCCCTCATTTTTCTCATTTGGAAGTTGAATGGTGCTTTTTGACAATGACTATTCGATGACAAAGTGCTCAAGATTCATTGGAGAGTGCAAACTGAAATTCCGACGTTGCATGTTTGAAGAACAATATCTTCTCCATATTACATTACCCAATCATTTTCCTCTCCACGTTCAGCATTACAAAGTACAAATCCAACCCTGGTAGTAATCAATACAACATTAGTTCCAAATTTACCTAAAGGGAATTACAATGAGCTCAGGAACTTCCTGGATGAAATTCATTGTGAAGAGATAGTTGATAGGCTTAGATGCGTATGAAATGTGGAGAATGGTAAAAGACATACTGTTCCAAGGTCGGGGTAGGTTCATTGCCAATAGGCAAATTAGATTAAACAAGGCTAAGAGCCCTTCATGGCTGACCAAGGAAGTAAACTTTTGCTGGAGTCAAAGAAACAGGCATTTAAGAAACTAGAATATGCTAACTCTGAGGCAAATCTAGAATCATATAGAATGGCTAGAAATAAAGTTAGGTGTGTTAGGGTATCTAAAAGACTGGCTAACATAAATTAACTCAAGGATGTTCAGAAGGCAATGCTAAGATGTTCTTTAGCTTCTACAAATTTAAGTCTGAAAAGTGTAGTGTAGGGCCACTGGAGGTAGATGGTAGAATAGTGGTTGGTGATTGTGATATGGTGGAGTCCCTAAGCAAACAAGTCTCATCAGTCTTTACTAAGGAAAGCTCTGGTACATTGGAAACAACTGAAAGCTATGCCATCGTAGGTCATAGGTTGAAGGATTTTAACTATAATAGCTACAGAACTACAGAAGCTGTAGAAACAACTACAGAATCCGTAGAAACAACTAAAGAAGCTGTAGAAAAAAAAACTGCAGAAGCTGTAGAAACAACTACAGAAGCTGTAGAAAAACAGGAACATAATATAAAACCTCATAAAGGCTCTGGGCCAGATGATATATATGCTAGGATTTTAGTAGTGTGCTGAAGCATTGGCAGTTCCCCCAGGTATCATTTGAGACATTCCTTGGAGTATTTTGAAGTACCTGAAGAATGGCAAACTGAGAATGTAGTACCGATTTTCAAAAATGGAAGTATCAAGTGCATAGGAAACCACAGGCCAGTCAGTTTTACCTCCACAGTCTGCAAGGTACTAGAAAAACTGGTAATACTAATGTAAATGTGACATTCAGACTCATCCAGATGTAAAGATTTTTGTATACTGAAGGTAATACTAATGTAAATGTAAAGATTTGTAAACACAACCTTCTAAGGGATCCACAACATGGATTTCAATCTTGAAGATCCTGTTTAACTAACCTATTAGAGTTTGTGGAGTATGTAACTAAAGATGTAAACAAGCAAAGCAGGATGGATGTTGTGTACTTGGACTTTGGCAAAGCTTTTGAGAACGTTCCACATGGGCATCTATTTCAGCAACTAGAGCAAGAAGAACCTTCGGTTTTTTTACGACACATTCAACCGCTAGGTTATATAGCGTCGCCAACCTCTCGCGCCGATTGGTCGCGGGTGGACTCGGCAAATGCCGTCGGTTGTGAGATTCGAACCCACAATCTTTCGATCAAGAGTCTGACGCTCTACCAACTGAGCTACCGCGGCCCCAAAAGCAACTAGAGCAGCATGGGATTGATGGAGAGGTTCTAAGTTGGATTGAAGCATGGTTAAAGGAATGGAAACAAAGGGTAGTGTTAAATGGATGCAAATATGAATGGAAGGATGTTCTGAGTGGAGTACCACAGGGCTCTGTTCTTGGGCCACTTCTCTTCACCATCCTCTCACCGTTATGATCTTCATCTTTGCATCTCTAACATCAATCAAATTAACTACGATTTTCCAGTAAAAATGTCCTCACTGTGTTCTGGTTGTGCACCACAAAATGATTGAACTTTCTTTTCAGAAGTATGGAGTTCTATTTTAGGCACACCAGAATTCGTTGGACTAAAGCGATTTGTTCCAAACATAGTAGGGCCAGTGAGTAGTGAGGTGATAAACACCAGTGGAAATGTAAAAACCATGGTAAGAGAGCAGCAGTGTGCTTGCCCAATGTCTGGTGTTAGCATCCCATCTGAGGACTCCAGTGAAAAGGACACCAATAATCCACCACCAGGACCATGTCACTAAGGTATGTGAAATGCTTTCAGCTTTAACTACACACAACCTGATAGATAACATCTTCCCTGATATTGATGGGGAATGACGCAGTAGTTGGTCGCGAACTGAGAAAAAAAACACATCTGTGATGGAAATGAGTTGTTACATTGCCCTAATCTCATTAAGAAACATGACATTATAGTATTTGTTCTTGATAGATGTGCCATCCATATCACAAATAAACCATAAATGTATTGAAATACATACATATAAAAATAATTTTAAAATGCAAAAACCCATCCTAACCAAGACAAAAATAGCAAACAAACCCGATGACAAGCAATATCACCATTGTCATCAAATTGGGCATTGCTGTTCATGGTATCAGCCCTTTGTTGTGTTAATTATTTGGGTGGCATCATCATTGTTCAGTGTACAAAACATGCACATGCCAAATTAAGGTGGAATTAAGCTGGAAACTAAGCATTTTCTATGTGGAGGAATGTTGAATTGGCTGGGAGGAGATATCAATTCCTTGTTTATAGCAGCTGAGAAACACCAGATACAGATAAGTTACTGCATAAACCACCAAAACTGCAATAATACACATAAGTATATCAATGTCTATTGATGCTTAATTACTCAGTTATTTCTTCCACGGCTTTGTGAAGGTAGAATTTCCACACATGTTTCTCAAACATGCAAAGATGCAGCAAACTGTATTTGCTTCATTTTGTTCACTCATGTGCTGCTAACACCAGTAAACCAATTGTGGGTGTTTTAGGGCTTATTTCAAAGACAAGATAAGTTGATAAAGTATTAACACCTGTGGTTTCTTAAACATGATAAAAAGAAAAACAGTCCTGGCTATGGCAAATCTTAACTTCCAGCTTAATTGCACCTTAATTCTGAACATACATGGTGGAATTAGTACTGTTTGGACAGGGCTGGACAAGAGTGAACAGCTGCTGGGTGTGGAACATTTATGGGTGCATTGACTGCAGTGGTCATGCAACCTGATAGGTGGTAATTAGCTACATATATGAATCATGTGCTGCTTGTGATGTTTATCAGCTTTATCTCTGCTTGCCCAAAGCTAACCAATTACAGTGCAGCATTTTTGTGGCAACAGCAAGAACAGCTTTTGTTCAGTGCAACTGTATATAACTGCTGCATTTACATTCACAGCTTGGCTGGCATGGCAGCATATGTACCTATATCATTTTCTACCTGTGAAGTCGGCTGAATCAAATCTGGTGATCAATTGATGCATTTTGGAGTTGTTTTCATGAAAACTATTCAGACTATTACTACACAAATTCTGCACTGTAATTGGTTAGATTGGCATGCACACAGATGAAACTGACACCAATCACAATCATTACACTAGCTATATGTAGCTAAACAACACACCAGCAGCTGTTTGCTATTGTTGAATGTCTTGATGGGCCCTTGTTTGGGCATAATTGTTACTTATTCATATATCGTCAGGATAGGCTAACCTTTTAATTTCTTGCAATATTCAGTATTATGTGAAATTTGATGTATTTGCATAGCTGAAGTTTGTTGTATGTAATAGCAGGCTGTGACAGACACAACTTCATTCTTAAAGCACCGAAGTTGATCAGGGCCATGCTCAGAGTTGGAATAATGGCCTTGTCCTTGAGGTCTGTCATGCAGAACACCATCCTCTGAAGAATATCTGCTCCTTTCTTGCCAAAATATTTTATAAATATATAGAAGCCCCATTTGGTCCTAAATATATGTTACTGGTGCTTCCTGATACGATTTGAATTCATTTGATATCAATTTAATTGGGAAGTCATAACCTTTCAAGCTATCAGCAGTTCAAATTGAAGTATGTATCCATCAATGTCAGTATCAATATCAATTATTGAATATCAGTTATTGAAGTACCCAATCAATGCACCTGGTGCATTGTCCTTGGTAAACAGATGCTCACCAGTTTCATTTGCTTAAGGTAACCACAACACAAGTTTTACATATGTTTTACTTCCATGAAGCATACAAAGGGGTTTGGTTGGTTGGTTAGGTTAGGTTAGGTTAGGCATTTGTTGTAAGTTGGAAAAAAAAAATTCCCAATAAAAATTGGAATTGTTTTATTTCAGTTATTCTTCAACACCAGTTCATGATAGGTTAGGTTAGGTTATGATAGGATTTTAAGTAAAAGAAAATGAGAAAAAATTGTTTTAAGTTTTCCTTTTTTAAGAATTAGCTTTACTGCATGGAAGGCTAGGCTACATTAGGTTACGTTACATTACTTTTTAAGGTATTATTGTGCTTTAACACGCGCACTGGAGGGGGGGGCGAAATCCGCCCACCCCTCCGGTTTTTCGCAAATAACTGCAGATTTTACCGGTCGATATACGAGATTTTCGGTGTACCTGCTTAAAAATGAACGGCGCGTCGTTTAAAGGAAGAAAAATGGAAATCGGCCGAAAATTTTTCAAGTTAGGGGCCGCTAAAGTAAAAAAATGTTATAGCGCCAGACCACAAAAATCGGCGCAGATGCGCTCCCAGTATACTGACAAAGGGAAGTGTTCTGGGCAACACTAGGGACTTGTTTGATGCATATTGATATGCTGTATAGTTTCAAGGTCATGTTAGGTCACCAAGGTCAAGTCAGGTCAAGTTCATGACGGGTTAATGGAACCAAACTTGATCAACTGGAATGTTGCCATAAATGCACTACTGGTTGTCATTTGTACTGTTTGTCATTGCGTTTCCATACTTTATTCATGTACTTCACTCCCTTCTTCACGAAGCCGATTGCTCCGAGCTGCCCGACGGAGCAGTCGGGCGGGCGGCCGGTTCCGGTAACTGGAACAGGTAACTGACCTGATAAAGTGGTGCTATATAGGTGACCTGAGGTCAAATGTTGGGTCTAGCATCTGCATTGCATCATTAGTAATGTCCAAAACATCATTGATGCCCATTTTTGAGCATTTAAACACAATCACAGCGATCCATAACGATGACAAGCCAAGCCACGCAAAACCGGAAAATTTTGCAAATCTGACCTCATTTGACCTTGAAGATATTGACCTAAGGTCACGAAAATTGCACACAATAGAGTTCACTACCGTGCCCATCCACCCTGCGAATTTCGTTCCTCCAGCTTTACTAAGAGCCGAGATCTTAGGGGGGGCGGAATCCGCCCCCCCTCCAGTGCGCGTAATTCTCAGAGGCCCTCCAGGGCGCGTGTTAAGATGGTAACAAGACAGGTTTTTACACACATTTGCCTCCATAAAGCAAACAAATGGGCTAGGTTGAGTTTAGTTAGTTTAGGTTTTTGTTGGATATTTCTTTTCACAAATCTTGTTTTTAATCTTCAAAAGCAGCTTATGCTTATTATGCTATGTTTGGTTGGCTTAGGATTTTTCATTTGTATAATTTTCAGAAAATAAACTTGAAATTTTTCCTATTTTATTCAGTAAATCTATGCATTAAGGTGTTTATTAATTATTATACTTTCATTCAAATACAATCTTTATGAATGTGACTAAGATGATGGGACCACTCGTTTTCTATGCAAATGCTTACTTTTCAAGTTGTGAGCAAAATAACACCAAAAAGGGGCTTCGAGTTAAGTAACAGCATAAAATGAATGTTTAAAAAATAAAATTAAAAGGCAAAATAACCTAACCATGGGGGAAGAAGTTAAAAATAAAATAACAAAAATTCCAACCAATTTATTTTCAGAAAATGTTCTGAATTAAAAACATAACTGAACCTAACCTAACCTAGCATAAGCTGCTTTTGAAGACAAAACAATTTCCACATTTCTTTTTGATAAAAAAAATGCTAGCTTAAAAACCCAAACTAACTTAACCTAACCAAACCCAGCCCATTTGCTTGCTTTATGGAGGAAAATGTGTAAAAACTTGTCTCATTACCGCTTTAGAGCACAATAATACCTTTTTCTCCAAAGGGAGGTTAGGCTAGGCTAGGTTAGGTTATGTTGAATTTTTTCCAACTTTTCTTTTTAGGTTGTGAGTAGCGACCATATATCTCCAGTCAGCATGTTCTACATTGCTTATTCCAGTAGACTCTGTCTGGGCAAATTGGAGTAGTTGGTTAAGGTGTTTGCTTTCTGTAAAGGTGGTGGGGGTTTCGAATCTCAGCTTTTAACCTGATCACAGTTGTTGATGGTCAGGGCTGTTGGTTAATGTCACACTTTAGGATGTTTTACACTATCCTATAAGGTGCTTGATGAACTAATATTTGTCTATGGAAGTAAGGAGGGGGAAATACTCAATAAAAGCCAAGTCATGCAATGAATATCCATCTTGACCTCCAGAGCAAGCCAATATTGATTATGGCCAAGCAATCTGGAGTAGATCCAGGAATTGCTATGGGGGCATTTGTCTGTAGGCAGCCATTTCAATTTCTTTGTAGGGACACCACTACAAAGGCACCTGTATGGCACCTCTGGCAGGAAAATTTGGTAAATTTGTATTAAAATGTGTTTTTGTTTATTTCTTGGAATTTTTCTTTGGAATACCATGCTTCTGAAGGCGACAAAGATGATGGGACCACTTATTTTCTGTGCAAATGCTTACTTTTCAGGTTGTGAGCAAAATAATGCCATAATGGTGCTTTGAGTTAGGTAGCAAACCATAAAAAAATGTCAAAAATGAAATAAAAATGCAACATAACATAACCTAACCTAGCCTAACCAACCTTTGGAGAAAAAAAAATTAAAAAAATAAAACTAGAAAAGAAACCTAACTCAGCCTAACCTAACCTAAGATGCTTTTGAAGAAGAAAATTCTTTAAAAATCTGAAAATTATTGTGAGAGAAGGGGAACTTTTTGGTATTATTGTGCTTTAAGGTGGTAAAAAGAAACGTTTTTACATGCATTTGCCGCCATAAAGGAAACAAATGGGTTAGGTTTGGTCAGGTTAGGTTAGTTTAGGTTCTATAAGTTGGATTTTTTTATATTGAAAAAAATCACTTTTTTCTCATTTGAACAGCAAATAAGTGGTCCAACCATCTTAGTCACCTTTATAAAAATAGCATTCTGAAGAATTGTTTTATAATAAAAAACACTTATATGACAAATTCACCCAAAAAGTATAGGTATAATTGGAGATGAAGGTAAATTTTTTTGTTGGAATTTATATTTTGAACACAGGGTATTTTAACGTAAAAATGACGATGCACCTACTCATTTTCCCAGCAAATGATTACTTTTCAATTGGCAAAGAAATACACAGTCATAATATTCACTCTGCAAATATAGCACATCGTGTAAAATTATCCGCACCTGGTGTCAGACATGATAAAGAAGAAATTCAACACTTCATGCACTCAATTTAATATTCTTTGACATTGAAAACCTGACGTTTCAACCTTCTAACAAGGCCGGAAGTTCCTTGCTATGCCGTTATCGTTAAGGGCAGTGCTGCAAATGTTGCATATATTTGATGACATCATGGCCCAAAAATTTGTTTCAGACGATTCTGGTTTTCCATTTAGGCTAGGTTAATTATATTCGGTAGACAAACCACAAACCACACAGCCATGTGCACCACTCGTATCGGTGTAAGCTTAGCCTAGTGGTGCATCGGTTGTGCTGCAGTACCTTAGATAATTATTAAGCTTTCTTTTGAGGACAAACAAGTAAGTTCATAATTTTTCTGACAACACAGTGCCATTCCCAGCAGGGTTATTTGCTCAAATTGTTGTTGCTCGAATTCCACTGCCACAAGATTCAAAAGTTTCTTCTCGAAGCATCAGGGCTGTAAGCTGCAGACCTGCGCCCATGATGTCATGAATTGTATAAAACGCCATGGACTTAAAAGGGTAAATTTTTGATAAAAGGTTTTTTGGGATCATTTTTCAGAATACGACATTTATGAATGTGACTAAGAAGATGCAACCACTCATTTTTGGTGCTGATGCTTACTTTTCAATTTGCACGATGACGTCACATCAGTATGGTATGATGTCAGAGGTATGGCACAGAGGCTTCAACTGGCTAATGCTACAAATGGTTCACATACCTTAATGAGATGGTCGAAGTAGCTTAACTTAACCTAACATGGTGCATTATATAAATTATAGCTATGATAAACAGAGGTAAGCAGGTTAGGTTAGGTTGGGATACATTAGGTTAGGTTAAGCTACTTCGACCATCTCATTAAGGTATGTGAACCATTTGTAGCATTAGCCAGTCAACCTAACCTCATGGCACATTATATAAGTTATAACTATGATAAACCAAGAGGTAAGCAGGTTAGGTTAGGTTAGGTCAGGCTAGGTTGGGTTAGGTTAGGTCAGGCTAGGTTGGGTTAGGTTAGGTTAGTTTAGGTTAAGTTACTTTGACCATCGCATTAAGGTATGTGAACCGTTTGTAGCATTAGCCAGTCAAAGCCTCAGTGCCATACCTATGACATCATTACACCACACCAATGTGACGTCATTGTCCAAATCGAAAAGTAAGCATCAGCACAGAAAATGAGTGATCACATCTTCTTAGTCATGTTCATAAACATCATATTCTGAAAAAGTATGACCAAAATTCCCAAAACACCTTTTATCAAAACATTTACCCTTAAAAGTAATCACTTGCAGAGAAAATAAGTGGTTGCATCGTCTTAATCAAGTAAAAAATCATCCTATTAAAAAATCCCCCCAAAAATCAAATTTTACATTGATCTCCAAATTTGCCAAATTCTAGGGGGCAGGGATGAACTAAGCCTACCTGGAGGGGCACCTTTTCTGCACTGTACAGTATGGTGCTTACAGTCTATACAACAAGCATGTGGCAACCATGCACCAAACTTTTTATGGTTGTTACGGACAGCCTTCTTTTTATGCTATGTTACCTAACTAAAAGCCCATTTTTGTGTTATTTTGTTCACAACCTGAAAAGTAAACATTTCCACACAAAAAATGAGTGGTCCCATCATCTCAAGGTGGTTTTACAGCGGCAATTTGCTCTCCCGTCCAGTCGCTTTTAATCCTCCCAAGTCACTCCTGGCTTCAACTAAACATTCCAGACATTAATTTTCCCAGCTTTTTCTTTGACAAAAATTGTCACATGGTGGTGGGAATAGAATATTTTAGACTGCTTGTTTTTTAGTATAACTTTCCTTAAACCATTTTATATTCCGAAACCCATACCCCAATGGACGGCAGGAAACAAATCAGTCCGTGCACGAGCGTCCTACTCGTGTGGTGTGTTGTGAATATTTATTAGTTGTGCAGTGTGAGCATGTCGGGAGTATCAGGTATAGATTTATAAACTTGGTTGACATCGATTAAGTATACTTTTGTTACCATTTTATCTACTGTTGCTCAGGAAGTTGGCTTATAACCAGAGTGGGAAACTTACTTTCCGGGATGGGAGTCGGAGTGCGTACCAACTTCTTCAGGAGTACATTTTAATGGACATTATTTTTTCGCTGGCCGTATCGATCGCATGATGGGTCCGTACTACCACCGTAACGACAGCACGCACGGTCTGTACCAGCGTCGTAGCGAGCGTACGTATGAACTGTCCTATACTACCGTTCGGCAGTGGAACGTGCATACTTTCTGTACGTACAGTGCTGGTTCGGGTGGAGTGGAGACCGATTGTGACCTCACTTGACCCTGAAGACATTGACCTGTGGTCATGAAATGTATACTGCAGCGAGTTCACTACAGCTGTAATTCCTCCAAATTTTGTGCTTGTAGTTTCAGATCTTAGGTGGCCGGACACCCCCCGGTGAACATTATGTGAGAGGCATGTTGACCGGGGATCTTTTTGCACTTCCTACGGTAGCGTTGCTTGCACTCGAAATGTAACGGAATGTGGTGCGTACGGAACCGGGCTGTTCAAATAAACAACTTGAACTGGATATGGATGCAATGTTTCATTGGGTCACAAACCCTTGCTGTGAGGTAGGTGTATGACTACTTTGGTTCGAAGATACCAAAAGTTGAATGCCTGCAAAAAGTGAGAGGTCTTACTGCGGGGCAGTGTGAAGCTGTCATGGAACCATTTTGGCAGCTCCAGTTCATCAGAATCCCTTTCAATTGTTTCTGGGACAGGGGCAGATACAAGGGGCACTGGGGGCATGTGTCCCCAGTGTCCCCTCAGGTTTTCAGCCAGAATTACACATTGAAATAAGTCCCTGAATGCCCCCTCAAATTTTTCAGCCAGAAGCACCCTTCCAGAGCCAAAGTTCCACGATGACAATTCCAAATGGTCAAATGGGACATTAATTGCATGAGTAGGCTTTAATTGAGTATTTCCCTCTTTACTTTCATGGACAAATATTATTACAAATATTATTATTACAAATATTATTACATCAAGCAACTCATATGATAGTGTAAAGTAATCTAAAGTGCAACATTAACCAACGGCCCTGACCGCTAACGACCGTGTGATCGGTTAAAACATGGAGGCCCAGAGATTCGAAACCACCACCATCCTCATGGAAAGTGGATGCCCTAGCCAACTGCGCCAATCGTCAACATGGCGTAGACCGAATATGCGACGTAGAGCATGCTGACTGAGATGTTTATTTCCTCGACAATCTCCAATGAAGTGTCGCATGTTCTTTACACACCACCATATTTTTTTATGCATAGAATCTGTTTACCAGTAACCAGCCAGAAAAACCTATGTAATCACTACATAATATGCATATGTAATATGCATTCTCATTTTTGGTCAAATCAAATCAGTGTAGGATTTCCATATTTTTTTCTTGGTAGTGGAGTACAAATTTTTTAACTGGAACACAAAATGTTGAGCTGGAATACAAAAATAGCAATGCACTTGCCAACAATTAACCTTGTTTTAGTGGGGCTGAAAACCAGTTAGCATTGTTGTATGCATAAACATCTTGGCAAACATCCATGTCCAAAATTTTGCTGCAGTAAAAAAAAATGAGGAGTTGTCCATAATTAGGTAGCATTGCTTTAATGGAATTAAAAATCAATGTTAGCATTTCATGCTGTATGTACCATACAAACACTATGTATGTACATATAGCCAACTGCTAAGTCAACAATATATCAGCAAGCTAAGTCATGAATAGATACAATTGTGCCAAGGAATGCATCTAGTGTGAAATGCCCTCAGTAGCCAAAGTACTCCCAAAAATATGCCCATGAAATGTGCAAATGGGTTAGATTTTACCTACAGTGTAGGTGGGTGATGCATTCCCAAAGTTCACAAACAAATATGTATGATGAATAGGCATGTGATGTGAACACACAAATAACATTTCTGCTGGCAATGATATGAATACACAAATAACATTTCTGCTGGCAGAGCTCAGGATGAATCACACCCAAACTCATCTTGGGCGGACCACACAATCAGGGTCATCCTTGAACGAACACCTTTCCGAAGGACTAGTCCCGCAACTAACTCTTACTTGGCACAAGGTGGCGCATTTCATCTGGGATGTGATTATTCTCGTTTTTTTTATCATACCTACACCTACACCACTACACCACTCCGCCTCCACCACCAACCTCCGCACCAGGCAAACAGAGCATCTCTCTTGCTGGAAAATAGAGCAGGGTCGGATTCGCTTACCCCAGCGATAGAACTACAGCTGATCACCGGGCCGGCAAACAGGAGATGGGTTGGAGTAAGATTGGAATGGGTATTACGGACCCTTCACTGACACTGATGAACTCCAAATGCAGTTATATTTCAAGGTGCATAATTTATCTTCGCACATATTTCCAAAATATTATTGGACAGTCATTCATAAGTTCACAAATGGCATTGGTTTCTTGGTGTCATCGCCTCGGAGAGCTTCCTTGCTCTGGAGCCACTTTGAGGAAATATAAATTGACGTTTTTGCATTGAACAGGCTCATTGTGTCTAAAAAACTTGTCTCTTTAACAAAATGACCTTCGATTGCACATCCAAAGCATCTTAATTGCCAAACGAGGCCTGAAGTATTTACTCCGGCGATACCAAGTACCGCCATATTTGCCAACTAGGGATATCTGGTACTTCTTGGCCATCATTCAGAATAATAAATATTGAATAAATATTGATTAATATAAATACATAATATATACAAATAAATATTGATAAATATTGAATAAATATTGAATACATATTGGATTAAATATTGACTAAATTGACACAAATGTAGGGTCTTCTCACATGACATCACAAGCCACCATTTGTAACCGGACAGCGGTGACGTTTTTAGCACAACACCGACAAACATGTTGTCTTGGTATGGCATGCTATACATGCTGTATGGCTTGTAACGCATTTCAAAGTTTTGTTATAGTCGACAGGGATTGTTCGTGAGTGGGCACATACGGACTGCTGAAACTGCTAGTTGTTTTCAGGTATGGACTTAGAGTGGTACAACTCAACCAAACAATGTTGTTCTTCCTTTTCCCTTCTGGAGTACAAAATATTTCATTTAGTCTAGTCACAATCATGGAGTACAAAATTTATTGGTATGCATGACACCAACAAATGCCAGTTTTTCCAACACTGAATCAAATGTCAAAACATAGGAACAAAGAGGTGAACAATGGATGGCGCTGCCCAGCAGTGACTCATAATAATCAGCACTGTTTTGTCTCTCATAACTCACAGGAGCAATGCGCTTTCCTTTCACTGTTGGTCTCAGTACAAGGTTAGCCATATGAAAAACAAACAAAAATACTTCCCAATGCACCCTCAGCTCAGAGCGCATACCTACCTACGCAGCCAATTTCCTTTGTAATACGAACGCAACTCGGCTGCCGCACACCACAGTTGGATGTGATCAAAGCAAAATTTCAGTCAAGGTCTTGTGTTTGCAGTATGACACTGTTAACTATGTGTTCAAAGTTGCTAATGGTTATGACATCATATAAAAACTACCTTGCATCGATTGGTTGATGGACATATTTCGGAACAGAAAATGCTAACGCAGCCAATTCTGATCGGTGCCCTCCGGGACTCCGGAGGACGCCTCTTAGAATGTTTTTTTTTATAAAAGGTGTTTTGGGAAATTTGGGAATATGTTTTCAGAATATGATGTTTATGAACATGACTAAGAAGATGCGACCACTCATTTTTGGTGCTGATGCTTACTTTTCAATTTGGACGATGACGTCACATTGGTATGGTGTAATGACGTCACAGGTATGGCACAGAGGCTTTGACTGGCTAATGCTACAAACTGTTCACATACCTTAATGGGATGGTCAAAGTAGCTTAACCTAAACTAACCGGTATTTTTTGTTCTTAAAAGGTGTTTTGGGAATCCCTAGATTTTCCAGAATACTATGTTTATGAACGTGATTCGGAAGATGCGATCATTCGTTTTCTCCGTAAATGCTTACTTCTGTTAATCTTAGCGATAATTTCTATAATGCACCATATATTGCCACACCGCTGTTCCTTATTCCATAATTTATCCATCCCTCACCTGGCACTTCTCAGACATGATTAAAGGGACATTCAACACTGCACGCAGTTGATTCAACACTTTTTCACTTCGAAAATGCTTCATTTCCGCCTCTTTGCCACATAGATGACACACCATTACTATTCCACCAGAATGCCAAAAGAAACTAAACAGAGCACGGCTCGGAGCTGTGACGTACGGATGTCACAATAAATAGTACGCTTGTTTTTAAATTATACTATATGAGTTTGTATTCGTTTAGATAAGAGTAGATTGTATTACGTTAGGTTAGGTTTTCCTATTTAATTATTAATTATCATACTGCTTGTTGGAAGTCGTGAGGAAAGACGACGAGACCGAGCAGAAGCCGACTTTTAAATATCACTTCGCAGTCCGTCACGATAAACGTTACGCTTGTGTTTTTTAATTAAAATATGAGTTTATATTAGTTTACATACAAGTAGATTGTATTATGTTAGGTTAGGTTAGGCTAAGTTAGATTTTCCTATTTAATTATTAATTATCATACTATTTGTTGGAAATCGTGAGGCAAGACGAGCAGAAGCCGACTCTTGTCAATATCACTTTGGGGTCTGTCCAACAGTGCGAAAATGGCTTCGGTGTGTGTGGGTTGTAATCCAGTCCCATATGATATAATCAAACTTTGCTATAAGGACAACCAAGCAAGCTTAGACTTCCTTGGATGCCACGGAGTTCTTCCTGCCAGAGTTGTCTGCTCTAAATGTTCCAAGGCCTGCAGGTTGCAGGAGAGTAGGCATCGGTGGGAGTGCACTGAGACATTTCGTGTTGCCAGAAGTAAGGAGAAGAAGAGGTGTGGGTTCGTCACAAGCGACTACAAAGGAACGTTTCTCGACGGAACCCGCCTGGAACCGTAGCAAGTTGTGTGCTTTATCAATCTGTGGTTAGATAAAGATTGGAACCATAGGGCAGCATCTCATTAAGGTATGTGAACGTTTGTAGCGTTAGACAATCGAAGCATCAGTGCCATGCCTATGACGTCATCATACCGTACCGACGTGACTGTCATCGTTCAAATTGAAAAGGAAGCATTTACTGAGAAAACGAGTGGTCGCATCTTCCGAATCACGTTCATAAACATGGTATTCCGAGAAAAAAATCATGAAATTCCAAACACCTTTTAAGAAAATTTACCAACTAACCTAACCCAACCTATCCTAAATTAACCTGCTTACCTCTTGGTTTATCATAGCTATAATTTATATAATGTGCCATGATGTTAGGTTGACTGGCTAATGCTACAAATTGTTCACATACCTTAATGGGATGGTCAAAGTAGCTTAACTTAACCTAACCTAACCTAGCCTGCTTACCTCTTGGTTTATCATAGCTATAATTTATATAATGCACCATGAGGTTAGGTTAGGTTAAGCTACTTCGACCATCTCATTAAGGTATGTGAACCATTTGTAGCATCAGCCAGTCAAAGCCTCAGTGCCATACCTACGACGTCATCACACTGTACCGATGTGACATTGTTCAAATTGAAAAAGTAAGCATCAGCACCAAAAATGAGTGGTTGCATCTTCTTAATCACATTCATAAACATCATATTCTGAAAAACAATTCCCAAAAATCACAAAACACCTTTTATAAAAATTTACCCTTAAAACTGTCACACTTTCCGACTACATGGGTGGCAGGAACACAGGTTTTCCAAAATGCGGCTCCAGAGCAAGAGAACAGTATACTCAGTGCGCATGCACACCATCTTGCAAGTTGCTGTTGGCGCATTGTTGTTGGTAATTCCGGTGGTTGAGATTGATAATGTGTGAAGCTGTTGTCCAGCTGCTGACTGCTACAAAAAGTGGTTACTTTGAGTGGTGACCGTAAGTGGAATAACCAGCGTTTTTTTGGGTGTCGTTCAGTTTGTTTTTATTGATACCTTTGTTCCCACATTTGTGTCGGAGTACATGTGAAAGCCCATCCTATCCAGTATGAACCTGGAGTGCAAAAATGTTTTCGGATAAAATCTCTTAAGAAGTGCCTTAATTCCCACCCTGCTTATAACCGCATCCTTCGCTAATTTAACCATTGTGCCAATTTGTCATCTGGCAGTCATTCGTCAGGCTGCCAGATACAGTAGAGCTGAGTGCAGTCTCCACGTAAATCAGAAAGCTTGTTGCAATTTGCTGATGTTCGTAAGTTTAATTTTACTTATTTCAGCAGTGTCGATAGTAAAACCTAATTCGTTATTAAAACTGACGTGACAATTAGGTTTGGTGGTCGCTTTTAATTTATGCGGATCATTATGACAGGTCTTCTCCCTATATCTTGTTCCTGAGACCACATGACCTGGGAGCAAAAAGCTGCTGTAAAACCGCCTTTAGTCACCTTCATAAACATTGCATTGGAATGAAAAATTCCAAGAATTTAAAGAACACCTTAAAGCACAAATTTACTTATTTTATTCATTTTGAATGCTACCTTTCATGCAATAATACCAAACTTCAAGCCAATTTCTGGGTGTTATTTTGCCTCCCAAACTGCTAAATATGCATTCGCATAGGAATGAGTGGAGCTCTGAACTTGCCCATAGCATGTGGTTCCTTGATTGATTATTGGTGTTTAAAGAGGTGCGTCATGTGGTTCATTGATATACTACCTATTTCACCTTGCGCCTACCCGGAGGTGGTGCAAAGTACACTATCGTAACTTTAGCACTTCTTTTGCTTTAAAAATAATTTCACCGATAACAATACCACGGTGACTCACCGTTTCGACGCACCGCACCATCACCAGCACCCAAAATCAAACCGCACGAATGACCGCGAATGCCGAAAGGACTCGATAAGCCGGGAACCTTGAGCCGGCAAGAATGGCGGGAGGAAAGTGTGTGCGTCAAAATCGCCCAAATCAATTATAATTTAATTATTACGGTATACCTGTTCATGCTACTCCAAAGTTATGTTTAATATTAAGACCATGCAACGAAGAGGACACAACACCATTTTATATATTTCGCCTCAGCTTCTTTTTCCCTTCATATTTATTGCATCACATATATTCATAGCGGCTGGTCAATTTGCGCTCACGATGTTGCCGTCAGCTATTGCTAACAGTAGGAAGGATGCTGATTGGCTTAGAGCAATTTGAACCCGGCCAATGCAACACATCCTAAGCACAAGCAAAAACACCCTATAAAACAAATTCACATGTGCCCAGGTACCTAGGTGCCTAGATAGGTAGGTATCTAGGTACCCAGGTACCAGGTACCTGGGTGCCTAGATACCTACCCAGGTGCCTAGGTACGTACCTGGGTGCCCAGGTATGTACCTGGGTGCCTAGGTACACACATGGGTGCCTAGGCACCTACCTGGGTGCCTATGTACATACCTGTGTGCCTAGGTATGTACCCAGTTGCCTAGGTACCTACCCAGGTGCCTATGTACCTACCTGGATGCCTAGGTAGCTACCCGGGTGACTAGGTACCTACCTGGGTGCCTATGTACCTACCTGGGTGCCTAGGTACCTACACGGGTGCCTAGGTACCTATGTACCTACCTGGGTGCCTAGGTACCTACCTGGGTGCCTAGGCACCTACCTGGTGCCTAGGTACCTACCTGGGTGCCTAGGCACCTACCTGTGTGCCTAGATACCCACCCATGTGCCTAGGTACCTACACCGGGTGCCTATGGACATACCATAGTGCCTAAGGATCTACTCGGGTGCCTAGGGACCTACCCGGGTGCCTAGGAACCTACCTGGGTGCCTAGGAATCTACCCGGCTACCTAGGAACCTACCCGGGTGCCTAGGAACCTACCCGGATGGCTAGGAACCTACCCGGGTGCCTAGGAACCTACCCGGGTGCCTAGGAACCTACCCGGGTGCCTAGGAACCAACCCGGCTACCTAGAAACCTACCCGGGTGCCTAGGAACCTAACCAGGTGCCTAGGTACCTACCTTCCTAGGTACGAAGTTGGTGCGTTCTTTGATATCTGGTTTCACATTGGTACATTTACCTATATAGGTAGGTAGGTACCTAAAAAAGCACAAACTGAGAACAACTGCGAGACTACACCAACCTACTCACCTGCATCTACCGAATCCGACTGGAACAACCACAAAACTGCGGATTAAGAAACGTGACAGCGAGTACCCGCGGCCGGCCGTATTTACCTATGCAAGAAAAGCCACGGCGGCCACGGCTATGAAAATACTAAGAGAGAGAGGATAACACCCACCTCTTTCACGTCCTCATTTCCGGTCACACTGTATGTATCTCCGTAGGCAAGTTTAGTAATTATACCTACTAAAGTTCCGGAAGTTTAGTAAACATTCCTACTAAACTCACTTCCCCTCTTAGTAAATATACCTACGAAACCTTTTCGAGGATGTGTTGAGTATTTGCATACCAGTGACTTTTCTTCCGTAAGTAACAGTGGTGGACCGCGGGCACTCGCTGTTCTGTTTCTTGAACACGCAGTCTTGTGGTTATGCCAGTCGGGGACGGAGTGAGGGTAGGTGGATACTCTGGTGTAGTTGTCGCTGTTCTCAATTTGCGCTTTAGGTACCTATGTAGGTAAGACATGTACCCATGTGAAACCAGATATCAAAGAACGCACCAACATCGTACCTAGGTAGGTAAATAGTTACATATATATACACATGTATATATACGTATATATATATATATATATATATATATATATATATATATATATATATATATATATAGATATATATATATATATACATATATCTATGTTTATATATCTATGTTTATATATGTATGTATACGTATATATATATATATATATATGTATATATAAGTATATATATATATATATAGCTGTATATATATATATATATATATATATATATATATATATATATATATATATATATATATATATATATATATATATATATATATACATGTGTGTAAATAAAATATATGGCCTTCAGTATACCAGGAGGTGCTGAGTTGACATAAAAAGCAACAATAAAGATTATACTTTATTACTCAACGTTTTGGCCAGGAGTGATGAAAAAAGCTCAAGCTTACAAAATTGAAATAAGCATGGGAAAAAAGTGTGCAAAAAGGCACGTGGAATGCAGAAAAGCCTCCTCAGTGGTGCAGACACTCGCAGAAAGATTTTATATGACATATATAAAAAGATTAATGATAAAATATATAAAAGATATATAAAAGATTAAAGGTAAAATATATAAAAGATATATAAAAGATATATAAAAGATAGAGGATTTTATATTTTCTGTGAGTGTGCACCACTGAGGAGGCTTTCCTGCATTCCACATGTCTTTTTGCACGATTTTCTCCCACATGCTTTTTCAATTTCTTAAGCTTGAGCTTTTTTCATCACTCCTGACGATGGCCCCTGGCCAAAACGTTGCGTAATAAAGTATGATCTCTATCGTTACTTTTGATGTCAACTCAGCACCTCCTGGTATATTGAAGGTCATATATTTTCCTTATATGCAATGTCTAAAACCGAGGAGCATCTAAGAGCCATTCTTTGTTGTATTAAACAATATATATATATATATATATATATATATATATATATATATATATATATATGTATATATATATATATATATATATATATATATATATATATATATATATATATATATATATATATATATATATATATATATATATATATATATATATATTTATATATATATATATATATATATATATATATATATATATATATATATATATATATATATATATATATATATATATATATATATATGTACCTATATATATGTATAATTCACATATTTGAATAGACACATATAAATATGTTTTGACATCAATAATACTTATTTATAGTTATTGTCATTGGTTTGTGGTATATAACTTCTGCACTACTCATTCTTTACTCACTGGCAGCTGACAAGTTGGCAATTGTAATTCTAAGCATGAGTAATTATGCTGTTTTTACTCTCTACTTTGTGTCTTGACATACTATTCACGAAGATACATGCTTTATATCATTTGTTCATAACTTGCATTTGAGTCAGAAGGCTCAACTGACTCATTATGATTTTAATGATTGATACGTGATTTGACTAATTTTTTAAACAAAGATGTGATTCAACTCACAACTCAAGATATATTTTGGGGAAAACAATTGATTGAACTCATGACTCATCCAAAACCAATTGATTAAGTTCATTCTTGATTCAACTTCAGTCGAGCACAAGCCTGGTAGCATGTAACCTAATTTACCTCTGAAGTTCTTTTTGGAGATGGGTACATGTTTTTTACTCATATTATTATTTGTCTTGTGTTGTGAAGAATGCTGGCCCCCTACCTACCTACCTACCTAGGGGAAGCTGGGGGTATACGGACATGTTCTGTTTCCCAAACACCTACATTTGGATGTCTCCCATGTCATGTTCAGGGTGTAATTAACAAAAAGATGGTAATTGTAAATAGTGGACCTTTCTCTACCAAAATACAAAGGTCCGATCACATAGTTCTACAAATTGTTTGTGCACAGAGCTAGCAAAAACAGCTGGCACCATTTATGGATTCTAAGAGCAATTGGCTTTAGAATGCCATAGGGAAGTGACCTCAAATATTGTTTTGCCTCTGATGTCTGATATGGTGTCATCCATTTTCACAGGAAATGGGTACTTTTCAGTTTGTGACAGACTATTGCACCAACAACATAACCTAAGTTAACCTAAGCTGTTCTCTTATCAGCTTAGCCCAACTTAACATCCTTTCTTCTGCTTTATTTATGGATTATCAAGTAGGTATAGATGCATAGGTTAGATGCATAGAAGCTCCTAGTTTTTTTTGTAACCCATTTGTTTTTCTGGTGTTTTCTGATGTGATTTTCATAAATTTGATATTCATTTCTTGCAAAATGAGAAACAATTCCAGATATAATCCCTTCAAGTTGAAGTACTTTGCTCCCAAGAAGCGGTCATATTTCGCCCACAACAACATCAAAATTATTCAAGTAGCATACAAAACATGGGAGGAATAATTTGCATTGCAGGTACATGCTTCCCACTCCCTTCAACAAGGCGTGGGAAAAGTGTATGAGTGAAAGGAACTTTGTATTTGGAAATGTATGATGAAGAAGAATGCAAAATTACCAAAACAAAACCTAACCTAACCTATTTATGCCAGATAGTCTAACATCTGATGTTGGGTCACCTAATACCACCATGTAACATGAGTCTGCATGTTGCTAAGTTGCTAGTTAAGCTATGAACAAGTACAATCCATTTGGTTCTTATTTGCTCCCACATGCTTTTATATAATAATATTTTACCAAAAATTTGTTCAGGGGACTTCTGTGTATTGACCCAAAATATTGTATGAACATGTATTTCATCATGTGATGAAGGGAAGGTCACTACTGAGTTTCTTTCCCATTGCATGCTTTCAAGTTATCAAGTACAATAACAAGAAAAGTGTTCTTTGAGAGCAAGTTTGCATTGTTTGGGTCCAATGGGGGGAATAAAACCTGACACAATGTTTCAATGTCATGGATGTTAATATGATTAAAATGACACGCCTTGCAAATGTTTGCTTTTTTGTTTTGTATCTCAAAACAAACCAAAATATAGCCACAGCACACTGTTGGCTCAAAAATTTGTTTCAAGGACATACAACTTTTTTAGTTGACATTTATTCCATGCAGATTTCCAACATTCTATTGTGCTCATTTGAACATCTCACACCTGGAAAAAAAACATTATGTTAACACCGATGGAGCTCCCTTGCCACTACTAAGTGGCGCGATTTTAAAGAAATGTCACTTCCTATGTGTGATTTTCCAAAGACTCAACAGAGGGAGAATTTGCAGTCCATTTTATTTTAAGTCTAATATGGCATTTCAAGAAAGAAGAGCTTTCGGTTTGTATCGGATCCATTCTCAGACACGGAAGTGGGGCACCTGTTTGACATATTGTGTCAGTAATACTCGTGCTTCCATTGACTGTCCGCAACACGTCGCCTCAGTGCCAGAGAGGACGCCTCTCTTGGAGTAGCTAGACTGGCCACTATGGCGTGCAACCCGGTGCAGATTTGCCTGCTGTGGAGCAGCTCCGCCATAACCGTGCTAGTCCCAGTGCTGGTACCAGTACCAGTCGTGGCGTTTTGAATGTTCCTGTACTGTTGCAGGAGCCGCTGCCGACACGCCCGGCGGTCAAGCCCTCGTTGGTCAGCTGCCTGCAACGTCGCCTTCACGGTGCGATTGCACCGTTCTACTGCCCCAGATACTGCCTGGTGGGGCCCGGATATGACTCACACCCACACTCTGCAGGTAATTTCTGAAAAAGTAGATACAGTTCGTGCCGTTGTCGGACAGCAATTCCCTGGGGGTATACTTCGCGTGACGCCAAGACCTCTGGAAATTCTATACACGCGTGACAGTTTGGCTCCGAGCGAAATGCAGCGTCTACCTACTTCGGAGAAGTCGGCTGCCAAGACCACGGCATTTCGCTGAGCGTGGGCTGCATCCATAGGCCCAATAAAGTCCCGCCCTACCTTGCTCCAGGCTTCCGCTGGTAAAGGCACTGGATGCATTGAGTATGTCGAAGTACCGCCGTCTCATCCATACACAGTGGCGCAGACTTCACAGCTCTTGCCTCCACCATCTCGATCAATGCCAGACCACCAGTATAGCTCCTGCAGTCGCTGCTTGCATCTGACGATGCACTGGTGCCACTGATGTGCCAGGCTGAGCAGTCTGAGCGAAGTAGACTTTTTGGAACGATTAGGCAATCGCCGCGCACAGCCATACCTCTGCACAGTGAGTTGATCCCTGAGGTGGAAGAATGGCTGAAGGCCAGGCGAGCAGTCGCCCGGCCTACGAGACCACGAACGCGATACATGATCACGCAACACGATCTTCACTTGTAGCCGCCACGAACTCTTTATCGATTGCCGCCGGACGGTCTCTTATTGTAGTAATACATTTGTATTTGTCCTCCACCACTTCTGCCGATGCCGGCAGTCGCGACAACCCATCTGCAGGACGTACACCTCCCTTCACATGCTAAACTGTGAATGAGTACTCCATGAGCCAGTCTGACCACTTTGTTATCTTCATGGCAGCTTGGGCGACACCCGGTGACGTCAGCGGTGTCTGCAATGCCACATGGTCAAGTCGCAGACAACTGCTGATTCCAGAGATACTTCCTCCATTTCGCCACTGCCCACACAACCGCCAGCGTCTCTCTCTCTCTCTGTCGTACTGCAGCGCCTCTGGGCTTGGTTTAGCGTACACAAGGTGAATGCTACCACCCTCTCTTCCTCTGAGTTAGGCTGAGACAACACCCCACCCAGGCCCACATCGCTTGCATCCAAAGTTATGACTGTGGAAGCTGAGGGTCGTAAATGGTGACTCCCCGACTGCCGGGTACAGCACGTCTCCCTTTGAGCACTGCCGCGAGCTCCTCTATCCACTTGAACGGCATCGCCTCCTTCAGCAGCATCCTCCGCAGTGGCTCCATGAGGGTGCTGTATCCAGGCACGAAACGAGAGCAGAAGCCCAACAACCCAGTAGTGACTGGAGCTCTTTCGTGCTGGTGGGATGCCACATGTCCTAACGCCCTAGTCCGCTCTGGGCTCACCGAGACTCCCGCCGAGGACACGGTAAACCCAAGGAAATCCGCAGCCGTCTGTCTCAGCGTGCATTTTCCATGTTTAGTGTTACCCTGTGTTCCCGCAGACGTGTGAGCAGATCTGCCAATCGCGCCTAGTCGCCTCACAGACGAGGACATCGCCCCGGTACCTGCACCTGCACTGTTTCAGGATTTCATCCATCGCCTTCTGAATTGTCATCGGTAAGCTCTTGGTCCCATGCGGACAGCGACAACACGAAAACAGACCTTAGTGACATACAAACGTTGTTAATGGTTGTTACTCCGAGTGTAACTCCAGCTGTTGATTTGCAACTTTTGGGTCCAGACATGACAACACTGTTACTCCTTGCATCTGCTGAAACGTGTTCTGCATCAGTTGTAAATTATTCGCGAAATAGGGTGTAATATACCACTTACTGAACACTGAATCGACATCCTTCCAAAAGGGGACGAGTGGTCTAGGGGTAAGATGTCGTCTCACAATCGAAAGGTTGTGGGTTCGAGTCTCACCTGTCGCTACTCTCCGCCGCGACCAATCGGCGTGAGAGATTGGCGACGCTACGTGACTATAAAAAATCTTAAAAGAAGTATTGACATCTTGCCTATTGGTGCGTGTTTGTGGAAGTCTTCATGCCTCGTTTCGAAGTATCCCGTCTATAGATATCATACTTTTGCCCATCGTAACGGGATCCGGCATCGTGATAACGAACATCGCGTATCGCAATTCCAGGCGAATGGATTACCTATGATGTGCAATGTTATGTTATACAATGCCAGTTTATAGAATAGCTGTTTGTATGGTTATCGTTGATATCGTTATCCCCAAATTAGATAGCTTTCAAAACACGCAAAACGGGAAGTCATATGTACGCAATTATCTCAAAACTGAGGAGATCGTGATGGACCAAACCTGACACTTCAGATTGGAGGTTTGGTCACGCTGGGAACTATTTCAGCCTGGAGATTTCGTCAACCTGGCACTTGGGTGACCAAATATCCAGCTTCCATATCTCCTCAATTGGCTGCAATTGTGCGACGGACAAAACACGATCAGTCTGCAACAGGGTTCGATTTATACTTCGCAATCCTAGATGTGAAGAATGGGCGCTACATGGCCAATGAAGTTGATGCGCCCTAAAGCCCAAATAACTAACAAACTAAACTTAGATGTGAAGAGGAAAATGATTTGCTCGTCTAATCGGATACTTGTTTTCAAAACTGTGACATCATAATCTCTGTGCACTTTCCAGGGAATCTTGAGAACTCTATCACAGAGCAGCTGATTGTCAAACAGCTCCATTTAACCTTTAAATGAGGAAGGTGAGAGGATAGTATTCTGAATAAGAAAAATGCTTAAACAGGCTATCATTCTAGCCCTGGTCTTCAGCGCTGCTGAGTGTCCAACACCCATTAATGAGCAAAGATTGTTTTTGTGTTTATGTGGGCACCTTGAACAGGTTCAATTTTAGGTAGGGTAGGGTAGGATAGTTTGGGGGAGGTGCAGGTTAGGTCAAGACGTCTACATGAAGTAAATTCATTAAATCAGGGATGATGTACAATCACTCCACTGATATTTGAGGGCCGCGTGGCATGGACGAAGTGGAATAGACGAGTGGTGTAGTTGCTAAGGTGCATCAATAATCTTAATGAAACTATGGGTTTTAATCCAACAGCCCACTCCGAGTAGGATGTCTTATTCTTCCTTTGCGTATACACGTGTTTATTCTAACAAGATAATTGCAGCGCCCATACCATCGTCAGTCAAACAGTGAAATGCAAACAAAAGTCAGTCAGAATGACATGCCACGAAGTTCGGTACAAGTGTGATACCATACCGTCCTACGATTCTCATTTAAGTGGTATTGGTATATTTTTATTATGCATTATCCTTTGATATTTCTTTGTCATTTGTCTGCTGTATTAGTATTTACATGACCTATCATTAGCGGATCACTGTACGGCTGAATCCCCTCTTCGTTCAAGTTAGGTCGTGTGTTCCAGTGTTGGTACCAGCTAGATTATCCATCAATATAGCGAGACATCAAATCATATGCACTTTTTTGGTGTTGGAGTCCACATATGCATCTTCTATTGCCGTCAAAATTCACAGTATCCAATGCCTCTTTGAATGTTGGGCGCTGTATGACCGACGCAGTAGATGCGCCCATAAACTCCAATAACCAACCAACCAACGCTCTGAATGTGTTTTGAAAAGTTGTCCACCGCTGCAACAGTCTCTTTACGTATGTATTCGTTTCTCAGAGGCGGGACTACGGTTCCAACGAATTCGCGACCTTGGAAGCTTTGGCAACATCTCGTGCCAGCGATGCCACCGACAGGCAGCCACCACCACAACTTCGGGATCATCAGATGACGATTTGGCCTCAGCTGACGGCGCCGACATCAACCAGCCAGGCGATGACGACTCGGCCTCTTCGTCAGCGACTGCCACCGATCCTGCTCCGGTCCCCACCTGCCCGCCAGCCTCTGTCGGCAACTCTCCTGTCTCACCATCAACCGCTGCCGCCATCCAGCCTGCCTCGTCAACCCATCTGGTAGCCGTTGGTGTCAGCCATGGAACTCTGGCCCCTACCTGCCCGCCAGCCTCTGTCGCCAACCCTCCTGCCGTACCATCAACCGCTGCCGCCATCCAACCTGTCCCACGATCAACCAATGACGTCAAGCGACTTGTCCTTCCATCAATGAATCATCCTTTGACCGTTTCCGTTGATCATGCGCCATCTGCACTCCTACCAGTCCGTGCTTACAGCAGTTTTGCCTCCTCCTCAACCCGTCCACCACCCGCTGCTATAACCTATCCCGCTACTTCTTCAACCCACACACCAACCGTCACGACAATCTACTCTGCCCGTCCGTTTGCCAAGCGCCCGAGAACCATATCATCTGTCCGTGCTTCACCGGCACCAGCCTGCCCGCCAGCCAATCCCCCACCACTCATCCTGTCTCTGCATCAGTTTCGCACTCTTTGCCTTTCGTTCGTTCTACGCCGTCTGCGCACATACTGATGGCCCTGATGGCAGCCGTTTTGTCTTGTCCTCAACCCACTCATCAACAGAGCGTGAAGCCATCGAAGTTATATTGGGCTAGATTGGCGGTCCCGACCTTCATGTATGGTTATAAGTATCGTGTGTGGACATAAATGAAGTGAAATCATTGTTGTAGCGCATATTTTGATTAATGCCTGTAATTAACTGTGTGTTATACAGTGCGTGTGCGCGCTTGTGCTCGTGTGTGCGCGCTTGCCCGTTTACGTGAAAAATGTGCTTGTGAAACATTGATCAAGTATGTACTAACCTCGAAAAGCTTTTGTGTACATTCATGGAGTTGTAAAGCATTTGAATCGCTCATTGTTGAGGAGCAAGCTGAGCTACTTGGCGGAAAATTCATGTCACATGTACCTCAATGTTCGTCTGAGACTTCCTATTTGCGTCAGATATTCAAGAGCGTGAAGTGACTCCTAACATATCAGCATGATAATACCGCGAAACGTCTATTGGATAAGCGCATCCGACTGAAGCGAAGAATGCGCTCGATCGCATATGACTGTTTTTTTTGTATGTGCAATCTACCACGGCGAAAGATGCAACCGCGTTTAGCGTACGTGACTGTTTTTCATGTACCACACCATGGTGATCGAAAATGGAAGTGAAGTCCAGATATGCGTAATAAGTGGACGGCGAAACAGGCAACGAGTTGTTATAATTTGCATTAAAGGTACACTAATTGTCAAGCCTATGTCAAATTCAGTACTTCTGGACGACTTGTTTTCTTCCGATCGTTAAGTGAATCTTGACCGGTCGTGACGACTGTAGTGCGGCGGTTGGTTGATCGTAGGTCTTCGTCGTAGGTCATGGACCTCTGGGCCGACGGAGGGGATTCAGGACGTGCGTCACCCTTGGGTCGGCTTTGGCTCACGCTGATTGAGAGTGGTCCAGAGCAGCTGCCCTCGGGTCGATGAGAGCCCGAGCCGAGCCAGGGAGGCGGCCCTGACCGACGAGGAGGGTTTTTCGTGCAACGTAAATGGTTCAACGCCCATGGTGTGGCCCCGGGCTGCCTGATCATACATTGGATACACCGCCACCACCCTATCTAGACGCATCTTTGCACCACCAAGAATGGGCACAACGAAAGCACACCATGTCGATGCACAACACGAAACTTACCCGATCCATAATGATCAAGAATACCACCATATTGACCCGATGTCGCAGGGTACCAAAACTAAATTATCCTAGAGGCAGCTTTCATCCGTGAAATGGATCCGATTATTAAACGACAGCTCAGCATGAGAGATACGCCGTCTCATTGTGATTGGCACCCCGCCACCCACGCATAGGACTGTTACTACGTACCCTCTGTACATACTTTGTGCACTTTATGTATTTACTGTTACAGCTGATTCCGCAAATGAAATCGATCTTTCTTGACATTCATTGATACGTTACATACTACGATGCGACACAGGTGACTTCCCACCACGTGCTTCTGTTCATGTGGAAGGCATTCTCCCTTCCCCATTACTACCATAAATAGCACATGTGAATACTGGCGCCATATTCGAATGGAAACATGAAAGACAGCCGGTAGTCTGGCGTCGGGACCGCGTCTTGGTTTCAAATTGCATCAACCCACCTTTGTGACCACCCACGGTACATACAAAATTCATGACATCGCTTACCCAGGCGACAGGCGGTCTCCTGACGGCGGCCGCCACCGTTAATCCCGGAATATGCCATGAATGCTCACCACTGGACGCTACGGACTGATTGCCAGCCACCGAACTGACCGAATACTGTCGCCGCTACTGCTCAGCAGGGTGCCGCTTTTGTATATATGTATTTGTATATATATATATATATATATATATATATATATATATATATATATATATATTATATATATATATATATATATATATATATATATATATATATATATATATATTGTGTTAACCGTGTCCATATCGGTTTGTCTAGCGACCGTCGTATACCGTAAGTAGTAACATTTTAACATTATATATGCCTTTATAATGTATACTTCATGCCTATAATATAACAATTGGTCAATACGCAACGAATCACTATCCATATAATGTGTTTTGCCTTCAAATGAGTCTAACTAATCAATCATTGTTCGTATTTCACATACAGTTCGTCTTCTGAGTTCTGGTTACGCATAGTAAAAGAAAGTATATAAAAAAAATATGATCACAAGGCAAACAAAATGCATGAATTACGGAATTGCGGTGCGGCGCTGGGTTAGC
Organism: Ashinkailepas kermadecensis; assembly: GCA_034440615.1. Taxonomy (NCBI): domain Eukaryota; kingdom Metazoa; phylum Arthropoda; class Thecostraca; family Neolepadidae; genus Ashinkailepas; species Ashinkailepas kermadecensis. The sequence goes on from JAOTOM010004204.1 coordinate 240,271, forward strand.
TCTCCGTTCGTTGTGAGAGCGCTGTTCTTGTGGATGTTGTCTGAGCCCGCCCCTGACAAAGCGGCTCCACTTTGCTGATGCGCCTCGCGCGGTCCACGTGTGACCATCTGTACCAGTACGCTAGTAGTAGGGGCTCTCGGTTCCTCCTCTGACCACTAGTGTTAAGCAGTTAGCAGAGGTGAATCGAGGTGGCCTTCTTCCTCCCCTCCCTTGTGCAGCCAAAATATATACTAGTTAAAAACAAGAAATTTTGAGATCTTCACCACGCAAAACCAAATCGTTTTCAGCGTGCGAAGCGCGCCGAAAGCAGTTCTCTGTTTCATGGCATTTTTTCTGGTTTCGCCCTGAAGAAAATCCTGGTGCCTCCCTGGCAGCCAGGAAACAATCGCGTTTGGCCTGTCGGCCGTCGGCCGTCGTGGCACCGCCGGCACGCCTTTCTTTAACCTTGGCCGCAAATCGTCTGTTGAATTGGGAGTGAACAAGCGGCGGAATAGCGAATTTTTTGACTGCATATGATGGTGCCTTCAAAAAGATGTGATGGTGCCTTCGCGATAACGTTCGGTTGTGCATGGCGAAGATTGCAAAACTTCTTGATTGATCTAGTATATCTCTCTTGTTGCTAAGGGAGGGAGGGAAGGCCCCTCGGTTCGCCTCTGCTCGCTGCTTACTAGTGGCCAGAAAGAGTCGAGAGCCACTTACGAGCGTACTTTTG